>PVIW01007774.1:0-68518 GCA_004026585.1 Noctilio leporinus | reverse complement strand
GGAGGAAGCAGGGCGGAGGGAGGCAGGAAGGAGACCGCAGCGCACCTGGCCCCAGCAGGGCGGCAAAGCCACTGGCTGCCTGTGTGACACCAGCTCCCAGTCTCAGGAAACCGGCACCGCACACGTTCGCGCCGCCTCCCAGCAGCTGGGGCGCCTTCGGCCAGCGGGGGGCACGTGCCCAGGGGGCCCGGCTTCCCTGGCTCAAGGCCCCGAGCCCCGCGGGCTGTCAGGTGCGGCAGCCAGCGCGCCCTGCTCTGTCGGGGGGGCTCCCTCTCCCCCCAAACGCACGCACCGGCGGCAGGAAGTGACGAAGAAGCTCCGTTCTCCACGCTTTTACACACAACTTCACACGAGTGGCGGTGCGGGTTGTGAGGCCGGGCTCAGACGCCCCTCCCACGTGTCCGCACGGCCGCCCCCTGGTTCCCAGCACCCTGGAGTCTTCCCACCAGCACGGGGGCACGTGCGTCCCAGGCGGGGCTGGACACCGGCCCCCAACACAGCACCTCCCTGCCTTCGTTCAGCTGCTGGGCTCTGGGGACCGGGTGCGCTGGCTACATTCTGCGTGGCGTCGCTGCTCCGTGCGGAAACAGGACCACAGGTAACGCCGGGCGGCCTGAGGCGACCTGAGGCCACTGGCCCTAGACTCTCTCTAAGTGAAATGTGGCCCCAAATCAAGAGCGAAAAGCAGCTTCCCATGTTCGTCACTGGTGACAGCTGACGCCGAGGAAACCGATTTGAAAGCCACCGTAGCGAGTGGGCCAATCACTGGGTCTGGGCTCCGTTTCAGCAGGACGGATGCAGGAGTGTCCTGCGTTACGAAGGCTTCTAGCAGCCCCAGATGCCCCCCGTGCGGGGGCCCTGCCCCCCAGGCCCCCCCGGGCCCTTGAAACGCAGCCGGTCCAACCTGGGCCGTGCGGCGGGCGTCCAATCCTCGCTGGGTGTCGGAGGCTCCGTATAAAAAGGGCTAAACTGCGCAGTGACGTGGTAGAACGAACGGGTTAAATAAAATATATTAAAATTCGCCCAGCCGGTGCCGTGATTTTTTTAGTGGAATCGGAGACGTGCCGGTGCAGGTCTCATGAGCGTTCACGGGTCTGAGCGGCCCTGGAACACTTGGTTCCCGTTTCCCAGGTGGCTCCCGGAAACGCTGGCTGCCTGTCATCTGTGAGGCCTCGGTCCCCAGGGGCACGTCCCCCTAACACAGGGGACAGGGCGGGCGTGTGCGCCTCCCACAGCCGGCCGCCGGTCAGGCACTTCGGGAGATGCCTCATCCGTCATAAGAATAGTTCTTACGATGGGAAAACCCAGCCGAGGAGCAGACCCACCCTTAACAGAACGTCCAACACGTGCAGCTCCCGCTCCCGCCGACGGCACTGGCCCTGCATCCGCCGGACGGTGCCGCTGGGAGTGGGGTGGGTGCCGGCTGGGTGCCGGCGGAGCTCAGGGCTCTCACCACTTCACCTGGAACCACGGCACCCTCCACCCGGCGGGGCCCACCCACGGCGGCGGAGACTGGGGCGCTGGGACCCAGCGAGGGGCAGCGAGGGGCACACGCACGGGGCATCGTGGATTGTCCTTGTTTAACAGCGGGCGGGAAGGAGGCCCGCGAGGCCCTCTGGGCGCCGGTGGTCCCACATTTATTGCCCACCCCCCGTGAATTGCAGAAGCAGCAGCATGACGCTGGGTTGCAGGAATGATCATAAAAATGATTGCATAGGTGCCTGCAGGGCCCCAAGAAAAGCCTTTTTCTCATTTGCGCAGGACTCCACCTGTAATGGGGCCCATCCTTCACTCCGGGGACGGGGACAGTGGCCTTCGCCCGGCCCACTCGCTGAACCTGCGGCCCCGACGGGGTGAGGCCTCCACCTCACTTCCGGGCAGAGGAAGGTCAAGGCCTGGTGGGCGTCGCGCCTGGTGCCTTCAGGGGGAGGGCACAGCCTGCAGCCAGAGCCCCCGAGGGGGCAGCCCCGTCTCCCGGCAGGCGCCCTACAGGGCACACCCTGACCTGCCGCCCCGAGATCCCGGCTGCTGGCTCAGCCCTGAAAGTAGGGCAGAAACGGCCGTTCAGATCATCCTGTTGCCGCAAGAGGCAGATGCGCTCAGCGGGGACGGGAAGGGGCCGCCCCCGGCCGAGAAAGTGTCCCCGAGAAGCCACGGCCTGGGTGGGGACCAGCGGAGAGGGCCCCTCCCAGACCTGCACGCGCACGTCAGGGCTGCAGGCACCCCGAGGACGCGACCCGGCCCGAGAGCATCCGGTTCAACCCCAAGCTGTGAGGGGCACCGTCAGGCCGAGGCTGTTCTGGGAAAATGGTTGTAATTTGGTGACCTAGCAGGGAACACCGACCAGGCCTGGTTTGCCTTTTCGAATTCTACCCCCCCCCCGGAAGGACGCAGGAGGGGGGGTGCGGGACCCAGAGCCCCTTCGGGACCCCGTTGTCCCTGCAACGGAGCTTGCTCGCCGGAAGCCCCTCTGTTTCCAGCTGGTCCCGTTGGTCTGACGCTCCCGGTGTGTGACGTCAGCAGCTGTGGCGGGACACGAGCCCCCCACCCGCAGACGCCCCCACCCGCCAGCCAGGCCGCGCGGAGCCACAACGGGAAAGCCCTCAACTGCAGCCTCTGCCCATTTCTGCGGCATCAATTCCTCCAGCCCTGGTGGCCGCAGGTGCCAGCAGGTGACCACGAGCCGCCCAGGGTTGCTGGGTCCCCCACGGCCCCCGACCACCCTGACTGCCGCGGGCCCCGAGCTTCTGTTACCCCCAAATCCCAGCAGGCTCAGGGTGTACACTGCGGGCGGAGCCGCAGTTCCTGCCGGGCTTATCGGGGGGCCCAGCCCCGGCCTCCGGCCCGCGGGGGCGTCCTAGGGGCCGGCTCCCCGGCCACGTCCTCCAGCCCCGGGAGCTGGTTCTCGGCAGCGGCTGAGCCCGGCTGCGCAGCCTCGGCCTTTCTGCGTTTGCATAAAAAGAGGGGAAGCTTTTTTTTCTGAGTTATATTTACACTTCCCAAATCAGAAAATGTCCTCACCAGATAGGACAGGTGGCCACCGGCAACCACAGCTCAAAAGTTGTTGTTTTTTTTTTTTTTTTTCCATTTCTTTCTGAAACCCCACGTAGAAGGAAAGTTAACGAAATGTCGGTTGGGCGTGAGAGACGCCCAGCGAACGTGTCTTTCAGCCCAGCTGCAGCCTCGAAGAAAAGAAAACTGGGACCAGGCAGCTTCTCTGCCGATGCGGGGGGTGGATAAGGACCTGCATTTCCTCTTGTAAATCAATGAGGTACAAGGTGATCCCGAATGCAGGTTGTCAGGCTCAAGTGAAGATAAGATGAACTTTGGTTTCTGTTTGTAAAAATAAACAGCTTTTCAGTTAACACCGGAGGCAGGAAGTTAAAACTGGAAGTACGGTTAGAAAGGCCAGGATCTGCGTTTTGACACACTGTTTTTTCTTTCTGGTCCCGTTTTTCGACAGCTATTTCTTTACAAGAGAGAAACGTCCTAGGTCAGGTTTTGGGACACACACACCGTCTATGTTAAAACGCTGTGAACAGTCAGCGACACATGGCTCCCTTGATGTGCAAAGGCCCTCACGGGACCCACGGGTTCTCACCCGGGAACACGGTGGGCGTGATGACCAGGGTGAGGTGGGCCGTGCTGGGGGGCAGGGCGCCGCCTCCTGTGCCACCTGTGCTCGTGCAGAGCCTGTGAGATGAGCCCTAAGCCTCCCCCACAACTCGAGACCCTCTCTACTGTCCTGCAGCTCTGGGCCTCCCTCACCCGTTCATGGCCTGGTTCACCCGTTCGCCCTCTACTCCCTCACCCCCTGACTCACTTATTCACCCCTTGTCTCACTCACTGACGCCCTCCTTGCCTCATTCGTTCATTTGCTTACTGGCCATTTGGTCATTCGTTGACCTATGCGCTCAACTCTTTCCCTCCCTCCCTCCTTCACTCACTCACTCACTTGTTCACTCCTTGTTCGTTTGCTCACTCATCCATTCATCACTCACGCACGCACTCCTCGTTCACGCGTTCATTCGTGTACCTCGGGCATCTCTGGGTGCCGGGAAGCACCCCCAGAGGGGAGCTTCCAGCTGCTGCTATGAGGAGTGAGGTGCAGGGTGAGGAGCGGGGTGACCACGGGGCCCAGGGCGCCTCTCTGTGCGCAGCCACCTGCCAGCGGAGGCCGAGTGCAGGAGGGCCGGGCCGTGACCAGGACGCCCGGCGGACCCGCCCGGCCAGGACCCGGCCCAGGCGGAGCTCCCGCCGCCTCCCACGGGACTCCACCTGGGACCCCGGGTCTCCGTCCGTTCTCGCCACCAGCTGCCTTCTGTTGGCCTCCCAACATGCTTACATGTCTTCCTCTCACAAGGGCAGACCGGACAGTCCCCTTCCCTCACCAGGACGTGCCTAGGAAGCCTCCCCTCGCACGTCGGGCTTGGGCCCCCACCCCCACTGAGCTGCCCAGCTCCGAGGGTCCCTTTGCTGGTCACCCCGTGGCCCCCTCGCCTTCCTCTGGCGGGCGGCTTCCCCACCGACGTCTCTCCCGACCTCTTCTGTGAGCCAGGCCACTCATTCTCCACCGCCCCTCGCTTTCTCTTCTCCACCATCCCCGCACTGTCCCCGCACTGTCCCCGCACTGTCCCCGCACTGTCCCTGCCCCAGCACGGTCTCTCCCGCGTGCGCCCCCGGGGAGCCAGCGTGTCACCTCTGCAAGAGGGCAATGCAAACGCTCTGCGCTGGCCCACGAGGGAGAGGCAACCAGGTCACGTTTACTTCTGAGCGGGAAGCCCCCCCGGCTCCGCCGCAGCCTCTGCTTCCACCAGCGGGAAGACTTGCAGGGGAGCCGCCTAGCGTTGTGAGTGCTGTGTGGCGTGTTTTTGGAAATTCAGGAAAACTCGCCTCTGGAGCGGCTGCCAGCTGGCTGGGCCACGCCGACCGCCCTCACCAGGCCCCCGGAAGACGAGGACTGAAGGCTTTTTCAATTTCGGCCCCCAGGGCGCAGGGGAAAAGGCGCCTGAGAGCCAGGCTGCAGCACCGCCTCCCGGGAAGTGAGCAGGAGGCCGCAGGGTCCAGCAGGGGGGCTCCCGCCGTCCCTCTGCGCCTGCAGCCTGGGCGCCCAGGCTCTGATGCTGCGAGATAGTGGCTCTCACCCGCTCGCTGGCTTTATCAGCTCAGCAGCGATGCTCCTCGCCGATAAACGCGACTTCCTCTAACTGCTGATGTGATAAGCAGCCGGGTGTTGTAACGCGCAGCCTCCGCAGCGCCCGCCCGAGCCAGCCCTGGCTTCCTCCCGACAGGCCGCCGCCCCCAGGCTGGCCGCCGCGCCTGCACCGCCCCAGCAAGGTGAGGCTGACGCCAGAGAACAACGGAAAGTACAGGGATCCTCCTAAAAGTTCCCACTTCAGCCCCCGACTCAGGCTGAGGGAAGGACTGTTTACTGACAGGGGGAAAAAAGTGTGTTTCTCCACACAGGCTCACTTTTCTGGATTTCCAATCATGGGAAACCACAATTTTTTCTATTTTTCTTTCGTTACATTTTCCCCATTTTTTGCCAGGCTGAATCAAACGCTGGTCAAACTATTCCCAGGGAAGGACCCCAGGGGAGCCCATTCAATTTGGAGAAATGGCAGGCGGGGAGGTGCGGCCCGTGGCCAAGAAGCCCTCCCGTGGACTGCAGGTGACCCACCTGGGGAGCAGGTCACCTGAGCGAGCGGAAGCAGAGAAGCACCTTCTAGAAGGAACGGGCCCGTACGGGTGCCCCAGCCCCTGTTGAGATGCACACCCACCCTCACACGGGCCTCTGCGCAGCAGATCACCTGCCCAGGTGACCACGCCGCCTGGGGACCCTTGTTCGAGTGCACCTGGGTCTCAGGCTCTTGGCCTGTCCCCGCTGGTGCCGCTGTCCCCTGTGCGCCGGGGAGTCCCCCAGCCCAGTGCCGCGGCTTTGAGGGGCTTCAGCCCCAGGTCTCCCTTCGCTTCCCCTCCGAGTGCTTCGTTTATACGCCCACATCCTCAGGGCGGCCAGCTGGGTGTCCTGTCCTGATACCCCCTGCTCTGCTGTGTCCCCTTCTCCACAGCAGGCGCCACCCCCAGGCACGGCCACAGCCCGTGCTCTGACAGAGGGACATGCAGCTCCAGGCCTGGGGGTCGCCCAGAGCTCAGCGGTGGGATGTGGGCCCCTGGCCGCAGAGGGAGCAGGGCTGCCACGGGCACACCCAACTCTGGGGGAGACGGGCGGGTTGCTGAATAAAGGGGGCCGTCACCGAGTCATCTGTTCTTTACGCAGAACGCTCACCCGCTCCTCACACGCCAGTCCCGATGTCACCCCCGCACGGGCGCCTCTCAGAGCCCCTGGTCAGGACAACCCCGCGGGCACCCCTCAAAACGCCTGTGGGCCGCACAGGTCGCCGAGGAGGACACCCTGTGCTCCAGGCAGTTTCGGGCACAACCAACCCCTTCAGAGAGGTGAGCGTCTCTCCTTTTGAAAAAGACCACTTCAGAAGAGCAGGCGCTCGGCATCAGCCAGCCCGCCCCGCGATGGGCCGTGTGCCGGGAGGTTCCGGCCGGCGTCCCCCGGACCTGCACAGGCTGTCCCTTCGCACCCCTGCTCCCCCGCGCAGAGCCGAAAGGAGGGAGCTGAAGAAGGACTGCGGTGCCACCTGCCCTGCGCTCCCTGCGCTCCCGGCACAGGCCCTCGTGACCCCTGGCCCTGGCCCGGCACCCTGTTTCCAGGTCCTGCGGGCGCACCTCCCACAAGGTGGGGCGAGGAGGTGGGGGGAACCAACAGCTCCGGCGGGTGCCCCCCGCCCCGTGGGAATGTCACCGCCCCTTCTTAGGGGCTGGTTTCTGCCCTTTCCCACCGGCGGTTCATTACTGCGGGCCATTCTGGGGGAGACTAGATTTGTTGCCAGCCGTCACCTTTCAAAAGCACCCCTGGTCTCTTAAGCGGACACCCCAGGGGTCTCTCGCATCCTTTTCCCACCTGCTGGCCCCTGACAGTCCCACAGAAAAGCCGGCAGCCCGGACTGGCGCTGGGGCAGGTGGTGGCCGCCCCAGCCCGGCCTTGTTCCAAGTGGCTCTGGCCAGTGGCCTGGGCTGCGTCCCATGCGCTGAGGCAACGGGTCCTTTTCCACAAACGCGTGCCTCCCTCTTCCATCCTCGGTGCCGCACACACGACCCACCCGCCTGGCGTCCCCACCTCGCAAAGCCTGACACAGGTGCACCGCATGGCGCGGGGGTCCCCAGAGCGTCTCCCTCTCCCCCCGCAGCTGCAGAATTCACAGGGTGCTTCCTTTCTTGGCTCATCAGTCACTATCCTTTTTAATCGCTTAACTAGATACAAAAGGATGATGATACCCAGAGGAGTCTTGGTCCCTAAAGATGCGAGTTTCTAGCTGGTAGGTCCTGTGGGAAGGGCTCCGGGCTGATTTCATAACCCAACGGCGCAGAGATGCCACCCCGCCCCCGGGCCACCCCCCTGGGGGCCGTTGTGCCTTGTTGCTCCCCGGGCCCCTCCTGCAAATGGCCCTCCACGTCACAGCGTTCTCCTCTAACACGGAAAAGCCAGGCATCCCAAGGACTGTGAGCTCACGAGAGCACAGCACAATGGGGTGAAAAGGGGTTTTCTTCTGACTTGCTCCTTGGGCCCGGTTCATTCCCTGGGCCACCAGGTCCGTCCGCTTTCCCCAAACAGTGGGGACGGGGCCTGGGAAGCCTGCGCCGCAGGGCGCACCTGTTACGGGGGGCAGCCGAGGCCCGCAGGCCAGCAGCCTGGTTTCTACCCCCGCAGGGTTTCTACTTATCCGGTTTCCTCTGTTCAGGTCCACTGAGCCTTAGGAAACACTGATGAGGGGGCATAAAATGGCCAGTTTTGTTCTTTCTAAACACACGGCCCTACGACCACACCGCTGTGTCCACCGGGCACTGTCCGCCTCACCAGATACTCACGTGGTGCACAGGGACAGAGGGCAGTGCTGGCGACGTGCCCCCCGCCTGGGCTGCCCCCAACCCTCACGGCCGCGGTGACCAGGGCATCTGTCCGCCTTCAGACCAGAGGGCTCCCCCCGCCCCCCTGTGTCTGCCTTTCCTCCGCGTGGTGGCTGAAGGGACACAGCAGAGACAGTGACTCCCGTCACCGCCTCGGTCGCTGTCTTAGGAAGGACGGAGAGCGGGGTTCTCAGGACCAGACGGCGCGACCACCGGCCAGCGGGGACCCACTCACCCACTCCTCTCTCGCTCCTCCCGCTCTGCTGGCCTCCGGACGTGGTGGACAGGTCCTCGGGGACCGGCATGGGCTCATCGCTGTCATCCGGAGCGTCACTTCCTGGAGGGCTTTCCTTCCCTGAGGAGACAGGCAGGAGCATGAGTCTCAGGGGAGGGGGGGTA
Organism: Noctilio leporinus; assembly: GCA_004026585.1. Lineage (NCBI taxonomy): Eukaryota > Metazoa > Chordata > Mammalia > Chiroptera > Noctilionidae > Noctilio > Noctilio leporinus. The sequence continues at coordinate 60,139 of PVIW01007774.1, read as the reverse complement.
TCCTGGTCCCCCTCCCCGGACAATCAGCAGGGTGTCCGGGCTCGCCTTGTCCCCAGAGGAGGCAAAAGTACCCCAACCCTGGAGGTGGCCCTGGTGTAACCATGGCACGGGTGCGTGCAAGGGTGTGTGGACACAAATAGTGTATGTTACAGGTAACACGCGTGTTCGCCAGAATCAATGGTCTTTTTCCGACACTGTGTGAAGTCCTTTCCTTGCCGGGGCCCACACTTCACAGCTTCAGCACAGCCTCTGCGCCCAAGGGTCCGTTCACACCCTTCTTCCATTGGGGAACCTAGACCATTGTTTTCCAATGTTTCTTTTCATAAGGCAACATTGTAGCGAACACCCTTCCCACACGACCCCGACACCTAGAGTCCAACTGCAGCGCGGATACCCGCAGCGGCTCCCTCATGAGCCCGCAGGGTGGGGGCGTCGGGGTGCAAAGGTCCAGGGCCCGCGCCTCAGGCCGGGAGTCCGGCTGGCACGGCCAGGGCCCAGCTGGTGACGTCCTCGTCTTTGAGCCGGAGCCCCGGGTGTCACCCACACGAGGCGGGAGGGGCGCTGCACAGTGTCCGAACAGGCGCTGGTTCCAACCCCGCTCCCCGCCCCGGGGACCCTGGGGCCACGTGACCCCCCGGGAGCAGCCGGGGAGAGGAAGGCCCCCCGGAGGGACAAGCAGGGGCCTGGGGCGGATGACCCTCCGGCAATTTTCTCTTCCGGCCGCGCAGGGAGCATCTTCAACGCCGGGGTTGCTAGGGGCTTGTTCGGGGAAATATTGTGCTTCATTTTACGTTGATTTTTGTAGAAATAATCTGACACCAGCAACCTTTCTCCGATCATTTGGAGAAAAATAACGAGCCACCTTCCACAGCGCTGCAGTAGACAAAGCTGGTCTTCGGGGGCACGGCAGGGCGGGAGCCTGAGATCCAGGCCCCTTAATTTCTCAGACGCCCCGGGGACACCCCGCGGGACGGGCAGTTGAGACCCCTGGCCCAGCCAACTGACTGTCAGTCAAACACGTGTCGCCGCGTGCGGGCTGGGCAGCGGCCTTCCTGTGCTTGGCCAGCTGTGTTTCCAGGTCCTGGGGCTGCGGGCTTGGGACACGGAACGTGTGGCCCCATCTTCTCAGGGGGCTCCTCCCCGTGGTCGCCTGGCCGCACTTCGCGTCCCCCTGGGACCCGCTCTGACCCCGGGGAGGCACGCAGAGAGGTGAGCTCATCTGCTCAACTCCTGCGAACTGATCGACGTCCAGGTAACTCCCGACTGCTTCTTAGAAGCGTAGCTGGTCTGCGGACGAGGGGACAAGGGCGGCACCACCTGCTGAGGACGGCGGTGGCCCTGCAGGGAGGACCTGCCCGCACGCCTGCCCCGCGAGCCTCGCCTGGCTCAGCGGCCGCCTGCTTCTATGAGACCCCAGGGTGGAGTCGCGGCTGCTCAGCCTTTGCCACACCCAGGGGCGGAGGTCCCCCCGCTGGACTCGGGCCCCTTGGAGCCCGGGGACCCTGGGAACGCTCCCCTGGTCGAGCCAACTGACCTGGTCTGGGAATTTGGAATCAGTCACCTCTTTACGACTCCCTCCCGGGTAAAAAGAGGAAAAAATAAAACAAAAAAAAACTAAAACAGAACCGTGGTGGAGGTTTAGCTGACAGGGTCGTTGTGAGGGTAACAGTAACGTGTGTGAATGCGAACATGCTAAGCCCCCGTCCGGGTCATTTTGTCAACCGTGACCATGGAGACACGAGGCGTGTGGCTCTCAGCCCCCACGTCCCCTGAGTGTGTGGACGACAGGTAGACAGGCCTGACTGGGCTGCAAGGAATCAAGTCCATAAGGGGAGTAAGGTAGGAAGTTTCAGGTAAAAAATTACCTGTAAGAAGTGTTTTTGGACAAATGAAATGAGGAAATTGTATAACTGGTGCAGATAATTTCTGCAGTAGAGTCTGCTCCACCCAACAGTGTCACGATCCCTGAGGTCCCAAATGCAGGGTTTTCTCAGATACACTTACCCCGCGGAGCGTAACTCCGGGGGGTGAACAGAGACTCGGAGGGTGGGCTCCCAGGTCTGCGGGGGGGAGGCTCCCGCCGCCGTGGGGGGACCTGGGGGACTTCAGTCAGTTCCCGAGAGCCCCTGGGTCCCGGGTCCCAGGTCCCAGCCCACGGACGATGGAGCCTGGCCCTCCTCCGCTGGCCTCTCCTGGAGCTGAAATGACACTGACGGCTGGTCCGCCACCGTCCCAGCAATGGACTCCTGACGGTGGACATTCCTGAGACCCGTCAGCAGGTCGAGCTTCATATCCTGAAGCAGCGAAGGCGCGTGCACCCGGGCTGCGCGGTTCCAGGGGCCCGGCAACCGTCGGGAACCCCGCAGAGAAGACACCCGCTGTGGCTCCAGGGTCCCTGGCGTCCACAGGGGCAGGACCGCACCCCTGGCTCCGGTCCCTTGTTTTCCAATGATAGGACCGTGTCCCAGGAGGCAGGGACACCTGTCTCAGGTCCCTCCACTGGGCGCAGGGCGGTCTGTCTGCTGCCACGTCCCTCAGTTTTAGAAGGAAGGAAAGACGGTGTCGTCAGGCTGGAAGGTGGGGGGCCGTTCAGAGGCCCCGGCTGAACCAACCCAGGGGTGCTCAAGGTTTTCCAGGAAGCGTGCGCCCTGCTCGGAGCCTGTGAACTAGGTTCCCAACCTGATGTTGGACCCTGCATCCCCTGGGGGCGGCTTTGCGAGGGGTCCCCACTCCTGGAGACCCTCCTTTCAAGCAGCTGGCCCAGGACAGGTGGGGTGCTCAGCATCACGCTTAGGGCAAGAAAAATAGGGGAAGAAAATGAGGCTTTTGCTATTTTTATCACCAAGGTGAGAGTGGAACGCTGACCGCCTGGTCCTTGAGGCAGGGCCGGGGGCCCTGGGTCAGGACAGGGGTTCCCCCTCTTCACAGGGCAGAGCCACCCAAGGGGGGCAGGGCGGGGGGCGGGCGGCAGAAGCAACGGAATCCTCTTCTCCCCTTTTCTCTCTTTTCCAACACCCTGTTTCTGTGCCTTCCCCCTCCAGCCGCCGCCCCCTGCCTGGGACGGGCCTGTCCTGCCAGGTTGCCCGACAGTCTTGGGAGCGAGCGGAACGTGTGTCCCCACTGGTGTAGTTTCAGTTGTTGCTGTTACAGTTCTGCGCAAAGCTGGGCACGAGAAGGAAACAAATTCTAACAGCGCCGAGGAGGTGAGAAGCCAAGTCTCCCATGTTTCCTCCTGACCCGGCCCTTCCTTCCATCTTGTCTTCCAAGGGGAAGCCGGGAACTAATACACGCCCTCCAGAGTTTTCCTAAGCGCGGGCACGTGTGAGCATGCATGCACCTGTGTGTGTGTGCACACGTGTTTGCGCGCACACTTGTGCGCGCGTGTGCATGTGTACCGTGTGCTTCCACATCCAGGAACCAGGTCGTAGGTGGCTCTCTCACGCCTCAGGGGTGTGTCCCACATCCTGCTGCCATGGTTTTCACACGTTACATCAGTGTCACGGTGACAGCTGTCTGCTTACATGCCCTGTGCGCCTCTGAGAACGTGTCTGGCCAAGTCCTCGGACGACTTCAGCTGAAGACAACAGGCCCGCGGGCGACCAACCTTCGCTCCCTGAGGCCGGCTGCCTCCACGCCCAGCCCGCAAACTTGGCCTCCGGCCTGGGGTTGGTGGCGCGGGGAGTCGATGGCCAAGCTCCGAGCATGGCAGGAGCAGCTGGCGTGCAGGAGGAGGGCCGCTGCGGTGGGCGCCCGTGTCTCCGGGGGGCGGGGCGCGATCCCCTGGCCTGCGAGTCTGGCAGCGGCCACCAGGCGGGCTCCCAGGCTCCACCATGAGGCTGACTCACACCGAGACGCAGAATTCCACGGAAACGTGGAAACCAGTGCGGCCGGCCAGCCCCGCCCGGGGCGCACGCCAGGCCGTTGTCCCACAGAGGCAGGGAGCAAGGCTGCCCTGGGCTGTGTCCCCAGCCGGTTCCCCAAGCCGCTTTCTCCTCCCCCTCCCCTCTTTGCCCCCCTCCCTCCCCCAACCTCCTCTTCTCTCCCTTGAACGAGGTCATGGGCGAGAGTTTAGGGTGGAGGGAAGATCAATCAGTCCCACCCCCCTGAGTACCAATGATATTAGGTCCTTTCCAGTTGCCTCGGATTTAACAGTAAAACCACGTGTAACTTGGAGACCCTCCTGCTCCGCTCCCCGGGTCCCCCGAGAGCCGACGCCGAACACAGACACGAATTCCACTTCGGTGTTTCCTTCTGCACAACAGCCCCCGTCCCACGGGGACAGGACCGTGGCCTCGGGTGCCCCGGGGCAGTGGGTCTCACCTGAAATGTGGGGCATGTCTTGACTCTCATCACCGTCCATGGTCCTCAGGTTACCTGAGAAAGAGAGGAAGGCGTTTGTTTCAGTTGAAAGGCAGACGCGCGGGAGGCATGAGCCCACAACGGGACCCGCGGGGGACTGCGTCCTCCTCACACACCGGCCGGAGCCTCCCACGGGCGCGGACCTCCATCCTTGCAAAACCACGGCACCGCCAAGATTTATAAAACTACCCTGGCCGGCTCGGGGAGACCAAATTTGTTATTTATTGTTAATTTCCTACTGCATAATAACCCAAAATGCAAACTGACTGCAACAAAATTAAGCAGAAAATTAAATGGCCCTGGGTCATTGTAGGCACAGAATTCATTCTCTCGGCTGATCCATAGTTATGTTCTTTCTAATTTACTGAGCATGCATCGATGAACCTTGAGTCAGCCTGGTGACACACGCACAATCAGCAATCAAAAAAAACGAAGCAATTTGCTGCAGAACGTCTCATTTACCCGGGCAGCCTGCATATCCGCACGGCCCGCGCGCCCGGCCCATCAATAATGAATACACCTCCAGCCTGGCAGCTGGGCCACGCGGGCACTTCCGTCTTGGTCCCCGCGCCCTCGGGGCCCTTGCCTCGGACCCTGCCAGGTCCGCCCTTGCACAGGGAGGAGTGAGCCACCCTGGTGGCCAGACAAGGCTGGGAGCGGGCTGAGCCTTCCCATTTTGCTGGCAGCTGGCGGGGGTGAAAAGAGCAAACCACCAGGAAGAGCAGCCCCTCCCCCGCCAGGCACCCTGACACCAGGGGACACCAGGGGACACCAGGGAGAGGCAGGCCCCCACGGGCAGAAGGGCAGGGTGTGCCGTGTTCTGCGCTGAGGGTCCTGGCTGGCACCAGGCAGGGCTCAGGTGGCGCAGGCCCTCGACCACCAAAGGTGACCTCAGCAATTCTGCTCCCTTATGCTCGGCTGGGCCACCTACGGGAGAGGGGTCTCTCACCAGCCAGCGGGGTGTTTACAGAATCTGCCTGTTTGTCTTCGGCAGGGGGTGGGGCCTCCGTCTCTCCGGTCCAGATGTGCGGGTCTGTTTCAGGGGAGACCCGGACACAAGTGGAGGCTTAGGGGACACCACCCCCTGCAGCTAGACTGGCGTCCTGCAGACAGAGGCCACATACACCCTCCGGAATAGACACCCCCGTTGAAGAGAAGCTGGTACCAGCCCTCGCTTCCCCTGGCGGGGAGGGTCCCACCTATCTGTGAGGCCCCCCAGGGCGTCTCAGGTGTGCAATGGGCTTCCAAGGCGCAGCTGGGGACCGGAAAGGGAAAAGGCCGCATGGCCCCCACGTGCTGCAGCCCGGGGTGGGGGTGGGGGCGGGGCAGGCCCACCGCCTGGAGCAAACAGGAAACCAGCCGGTTCCCAGAGCAGCGGGTCCGCAGTCCACAGACTGAGTGCAAAACAGCACGATTTGGCGGTTCTTTCCCAAGTGTCGAAACCATTGCCGAGAAACCAGACAGACTGAACGGGGAGAAAGCGCAGCACCCACAGGGCAGCATCCGCAGGGGCTCCCAGGAGGAACGCGTCTTCTCCACGTGGCCTCGGGTGCCCGGCCGGCCTGCGAGTCCCATGGGCGGCCGGGCTGCAGATCCCGGGGACGCCAGGCTGCTGCTGCAGGGTGGCCGCCGGACCGTGTTTACAAACACGCATCATCCCCTTCACTGGTTCCTGCTGCCGGGGCGTAGGAAGTGATGTAACCGCTGCACACCCATGACTTGGCGGGCGCCCGGCCCCGGGTGGTCCTCTCACACCGGCATCCCGCGTGTCCCGGGGGGGGACAGGCCAGGCCAGGGCTCCTTCCGGGAAGGGCCCGTCTGCACACTAGCGCCGGGACCGTGAGCGTTATGAAGCCGACCATCTTCAGCCAGAGGACTCTAGACTGGTGTTGACAGGTCGGTTTCCATGTTCATTAAATGTGCACCCCCCACACGCACACACACACGCCACCGCCCGACGTGGACACCACACTGGCCCTGGGCTGAGCGGCCCGGCCGTCTGGGGCCCTGCAGAGACGCCCTCGTGGGGGTCCCCACCACGCTGACCCGCGTCACGGAGGGCAGGGCGCAGCGGCCAGTCTGCGCTGGACCCCGGAGGTGACAGGGCTCAACTTGTCTGACATCACACCGTGGGTGACCTGAGTCCCTCCCTCCCACTGCCCCAAACTCCAACTTTGCCTCTCCTGGGAAGAGAAAGAAAGTGGCATTTCGGTAACAGCGGCTTTGCTTTTAGGCAGAGCACAGGAGTCACGCAAGAGTGGGGAGCTGTGAGGGGAAGGGAGGTCTGCCCCTGGAAGACTGAGGGGCACCCGCGAGACCCCCCTCCCCGCAGCTGCGCCGGCACCCCTGTGCACCCCGGGCCTGGCGCCCTGCGCTGGGCGGGGGGACGTTACAGTCTGAAAGAGGCAGGCGCTCCCCACAAAAGCGAGTTTTCGCCAACCTTCCTTTGAACGAAAACCAAGACTCGCGGGCCCGCGAAGGGGGTGTTGGAGGGAGCGAGCGTGTCACAGAAACGGGTCGCGATTCCGGCCTCTGCGTAGAGACCCGAGCGAGGCAGCGGGGCTCAACCTCCCGGAGAGGCTCCCCGGCGCCGCGCCCACCACGTGCTCCGGCAGAGGGCGGCTGACCGGAGGTCTGTCTGGCCGCCCTCTCCCTCCTGTCTCCCCGTCTGTCTCTGTGGCCCTTCTGATAACCCAGGACCCACCAGGACTCCCCTGCTCGCTGCCCCATGGAGCTGGCACTTTGATGACTTCAGAGAACAGGGGACATGGAGGATGAAGCAAAAGGCCTGAAATGCAGGAGCCCTTCTGGTCCCCAGTGGCCAGACCAGGGACGCCTGGACCTGGGCCCCTGTGGATCCTCCCGAGGGGCTTCCAGGAGGATGGGAGACTTTCTGGAAACACCTGCCTGACCCTCCCCATCGCTCCTCCTTATCCCCTGGGGGCCCGGCACCCCATGTCCCGGGAGAGGGAGCGAGTCCGGACAGCGGGGGCTCCGAGGGAGGACCCACAGAAGCCTCCACAAGCGCCCCAGCAACGGCTCGAGAGCAGGAAGGGGGGAGCGGCCCTCCGACCCCCATGGCCCGATGCGCCCCTCTGGCCTCCGTGACAAACAAGCGTCTGTCCCCCTGGCCCTCACGCCCACGCGGGGCCCCAAGGCTCTGAGGGGGTGGTGCCCCCGTGAACGCCGCCTGTCCGAACCGCAGCTGGAGTCCTTTCAAGTCCTGCCAACGGCGCTCGGGCGGGGGCACCCAGAGTGCAGGACAGGGGGTGGTGACCTCCAGTGGCCCCCGAAATCTGCCCTTTGTGAGCCTGCAGCCTGGTCCCAGGCTTCGCCGGCTCAGCTCCCTGAGGGTCGAGCACTTATTTTCCCCCAAATCCATGCCCTGCCCGGCGTGGCGGCCACAGTCAACAACCAGGGTCTGCGGACTGAGGGTCGCGCCAAGACGCAGCCTGCCCGTCACATCACAGGGAAAGACGGTTTCTGTAACTCCGTGTGGTGACCGACGGTAAGTGGACTGGCTGGGGCAGCCATGTCGCCGCGTGTGAAAAAGTGTAATGATCAAATCGTGACAGGGTACACCTGAAACGCATAGAATGTTCCAGGTCAATTACACCCCAATAAAAAGACAGAAAAGACATACATACATACATACAGATGCCTCCCTCCCCAATCCTGCCTAGGTAATTGTCTGCCCGGTAATATTTCATAACCCTTCTTGGGTACCTCACATATGCCAGGAATCCTGGTAAAGGCAAGGGCACTGGCATTGGGCAGCTTTATTTAAACAACCTACTATGTGCCTGGTGTTCAACAGAGAAACTGCTGAGGCCCCAAGACCCTGATCATCATCTTCCTCGTGCACTGTGGTTTCTGAATGCCTGGCCTGGTGTCCAGTGTAGGTCCAGCATCCAACACCCATTTGCGAACTGTGTATTACTATTATTATTATTGCATGCAATCCACATTATTATTCCCATTTAATAGACAAGAAAACTGAGGCTAAGACAGAGCAGCTGTCCCGGGGCACGCACGTGGTCAACAGCAGAGCTGAGATTTGAACCCACGGCTGCAGGACAGTGTCACGTCCACTCTACAGAGCCTGCTGGTCAGAACCCGCAGCCCTGCGTAGACACCCCAAAGTTCAAATGTCGGATGTCACCTGGACCCCAAGAGAAAGTAAGCTTGTTCTTCGGGATATTCTGCAACGAACACACGCTTCCCCCCACCCCTTGACAACATGTTAAAATGCGGGTGGCTTGGTCTACGGCACCCTGACTTTCCTCCCTGGCAAGTGATGTTGTGCTAACATTTGGGGTGACTTCCGGATGCTCACGTGACTCTGGTTTTGAAGAGGGCGGGTTGGTGGGGGGGGTGGGGCCATGTCTGTAACCTATTTCAAACGCCTCAGGTCACTGCGCTCCTTCAGAAAAACCATTATTTCGGCCCACAGAGGGTGGCTGGTGCAAAGAGAAACAAGGTTCCAGCAGGACAGCAGGGACCCCAGCCTGGCCCCCACCCCACGGCTGACGGAGCCACAGAGAGGGGCTCCCGTTGGAGGGCGAGGCGGGGCTCCCGTTCCCGCCACGCGGGCCTGGAAGGTTCGGGAGGGGCCGGGGCGTCTGCCACGGGCTCCCGGCCGTTGGAAACCTCTTAGCAAGCGAGCGCTGCTGCAGACACAGGAAAGGAACCGGGGGATATTTTTAAATGCCGCAGGCAGCCGCCCGTCTGGAAGGGGTGTCGGAGGAGAGACGCGCGCAGTTCTATTAGGACTTCAGGGAGGCAGCAAATGGAACTGCGGATGCACGGCTGTGGGGAGCCGGCGCCCGCCCTCCTGGCACTGCTCAGCCCTGCGCTTGTCCCCCCCCCCCCCCCCCCGCGCACCCCGTGGGGGCCCCGCTGAGCCCCCGGCTCTCTGCTGCTCCCCGGAACTGCTGTCACTCAGCCCCCCGGGGCTGCAGATTTACATACACGCTGTTGAAGGACCTTTCCCCCGTCTGACCCTCATAGGAAGGCCACTTCCTAAGGTGCTTCCGCAAATAGAAATGGCGTTGACACTTTATCACTGAAGCAAAAAAAAAAAATCTAAGTTGAGCCTCATTTTCTTCTACCTTCTTCCTGATTTCAGAGGGGCCGTCATGCGTGGCCAGCAACCCGCGCCGTCAAATGAGACCCACATCCTACAAACATACAAGAGCCGCCCCGCGCAAGGACGGACTCACACGGAGAGGCCCCCAAGTGCTGGCATGTCATCACGGACGATCGTGAGGGGAAGGGGAGGAGGGCCCGGAGCAACGGTGCTGTTATTTTCCACGTGCGTTTCCCCTCGTTTGAGACACAGACCAGCACCAAGCCCCTGCGTGGAACTGAGCGTTTTCCTCGGGAGGCAACGCGCTCTGACAGAGACGCCGGTATCTCACCGCGCCGCCTTCGCCGCGCAGTTATCTTAACCCTCCAGGGGCTGAGTTCACGTGGACGTGTTCAGACGGGGTGGGAAGACCTACCGGCACAGCCCTGCGTTCGCCCCAACGCACCTGCCAGCCTGAGGTTTCCACGAGACCGTCTGACTTCGGTCGAAAGAAGCGTCTTTGGCAAAATGTCTGTTTCCGTGAGACCCGAAGGGGTAAACCTATGCCAATCCTCATGGGAACATTCCTGGACATGTGCCTGAGAACGGCAGCTGGGAAGCCATGATGGTGTGCCCGCTGAGGGCCCTGTCTTAGGAACTGTACCGTTTTCTGTTGTGATAGGTCTCTGCCGTCTGGTTGGGGGTGAGGCAGAACTGAGAATCTAGATACAAGCACAGAGGAAAACGTCCTGGAGCTACTCCCCTCGTGCGCATGGTCACCCCAATGCCTGTCACCCCTGCCCCACGCAGCACGAAAGGCTGCCGGCCCCACCTCGAACACGGGGGATTTTGCTGGAGTTCCAGAGAGGAGGGGGTGCAGCCCTCCGGTGCCTCTCGGACTCTCCCCACTGTTCAGGCCACATGGTTCCCGCACGGATGGAAAATTCTTCTTCAAGAACTTCCATTCTGGGCTCAGTGCCTTGACAATACCTATAAAATGATCAACTATAAGCCATCAAACTGAGGTCACATTTCATTAAAAAAACTACTTAACACATAGTCTATGTTCTCATTTTAAATTATGTTCGCAGCAGACAGAACGTTGATCCGAAAATTAGATTCCAAAAATCCAGTTCAACCTTTTGGCTGCTTTAGAAGTTTGGCCTTTCGCCTCCTTCTCCCCAACCTCGAACGGGCCTCTGTCTGAGAGGGTAGAGGCAAGAATTAAGGTATCTCAGTTGGGACAACGTATCGCCAATCGAGACAATGTGTCATCCATCCATTGCTACACCGACCCATTATTTGGTAGGAAACCAGATAATTACAGAAAAGAAAGCCACCTGACGTTCTGATGGTCTCTTTCCTTGGATCAAATCAGCAAGAGAAGTTCTCGAGTTCCATTTCATCCTGGGACGAGAGCTCAGCACCAGCCCAAACCTCAAAGCCTCGGAGAGGCCTGTCCCCTGGGGCCCCAGGCCCCCCCAGGAGGCTCGGAGCCCAGTTTTCCACCCACAGCCTGTAGCCTACGGGGTCCCGTGCAAACCGGGGGTGGGGGCGGGGGGCGGCATCAGCGAACCTCCCAGCAGCTACAGGTTCCCCATTTGTCAGCGACAAATACCACTCGCCTTTATTTCTACTCTAGCAGAAAATGCTCCTGTCCCTCAGACGGCAAAACACAGGAAAGCTCACGTTAAACGTGACAGTCCAGTTTTCCTGCAGCCTTCAGATACATTTAATTAATTTATTTTCAACATTTTACTTTAATTTCTTTCTTTCTTTTTTTTTTAAGCAAATTACATTTCTTTTCCAAAAGCCCTGCCTGCTCTAAGTTCATCTGAAAATTCTTACAATGCATGGAAACATATACGACCCCAGGCAGGAGCTGGAAAACACACACAGAGAAGCATGAGGAATAACCAAATCTTTTTAAAACGGTAATTAGTTGCCTTATCTCTAACAACCTGAGATAATTAGCCGTGGGATGTTAATTTAATGAAGTGGGATGCTCAGTGTCTGGACACGTTTCACTGTGGATCTCTTCGAATATCACTTTAATTTTTCTGCTGCCCTTCAAAACTCAGCGCAAACGCAGAGGAGAAGGTCACCCTCCCCAGAGGAGAAGGTCACCTTCCCCGGCTACAAACAGGGCCGGGCACCGGGGGGCGCCGGCTTCTCTGCTGCTGTCAGACGCTCCGGACGACATTTCAGAACGTCTCCCAGTCAGCCTGGGGAAGATCAATTCCTCGCTTTCATTCCCCTCATGATTCTAAATTAAACATGTCCCCATTCGTCCTAGGGAGGGATCTCGCGTGCTGTTTTCTGGGGTCCAAGATTGCCGGGAAAACTCTGATTTAACCACAAAACTTCACCCCCACCGGACGAATCAATACTCCTGGCAGAACTCCTAGCTGCAGCCAGGGGCTCCCATCCGCGCCACGCGGTTCCTTTTTAAACCGTTTCCAAGTAGCAGAAAGTGCGTCAGAGTGTCTCGAGGTCAGTACGTGATCTCAGAAACGAAGCACAAACGTCTCTATTTCAATGTGTACAAGGCCATCAAAAGCTACGTGATGCCATTTTTTAGCAGTTTTAATGGTCCCTGCAAAGCGTCACCCGTGAACGCGGAAGGAGGCAGCGGGGCGTGCCGGGAAGGGCCGCGGGCTGATGCCGGGCCCCCTTCAGGCCGCCAGCCCCCAGACGCTGCACAGCGCTGTCTCCCCGGCAGGGCTTCCTTTTGGCGCGAAAATGGCAGGAAGAGAGTCAGACTTCCTTTAGCAGCGCGCGATCGCTAGAGAAAGAGGGGTCCGGGCACCCTTGGGTGAGAACGTACGAAGAAGGCATTTCCCACTCACTGGGGCCCATTTTCGGCCATGTGGTAAGAGGTGACCCCGCACCGCAAGCCATCGGGAGGTGGCACGGCGCACGGAAAACCACCCAAAAGCAGAAGGCAGCGGGCCCTCATCCCCAGATGGGGGACGGGAGGGTGCGGCAGGTGGGGGGCGAGACACGCGGACCCCCCCAGTCCAGGCGAGCGCAGCAAGCCCCCCGGAGGGGGCACTCACCAGTGAGCCGGTGCCTCCCACACAAGTCCCGGTGCGGACACTCTGGGCCCTGGGACCGTGGAGCCCCCGCAGCTTGGCCTCCCGGGAAGGACCCTGCTGTCCTGATGCCGGCCGGTTCCTCTCTGCCCACTTCGCACTCCGCTGGGGCGGAGAGAAAGGTGGAACCATTGGCCAAATATGCAAAGAAGGAGGGAAGGAAGAAAGTTTTCTGTCAGGAAAACAGAGGCAGGAAGGGAGCCTGGGCTTCCTGCCCTGACCAAAGTGGGTTCAGAGATTATTCGCTCCTCTGACGTGACAGGCGGTGGTGGGACGCGGGCCCCTTTCAGGCGACAGGAGTCGAGAGCTCCCCGAGGAGGAGGGAAATGGGGCCCAGCCTCTAGCGGGGAGACAAGGGGCCCCCACACCTGGGCCTCAGAGTTTTCACCGGGTTTGACAGCCCCCTCCCCCCATGGCGTGCACCCATTTGTCACACGCAAAGGCGAGGAGGAAAAGGAGGAGACTGAGCCCATGCGGCTGTGGCCGCAGACCAGGCCCAGGCGCCCAGGGGTCGCGGCCGGGGACAGGGGCCCCCACAGCCTCACAGGCCGGGCCAGCGCCTCTCCCTGCTCACAGACGCCCGCCGCACGGCTGCCTGCCCTTCCACATCACTCGGACCGGCTCGCGCTGCTTAAAAACGTTCGTCCAAACATCATCAAACATTTCAAACCTGAGCTGTGAAGGCACCAGAACGGGACACCCAAGGCCGAGAGCCTCTGTCTCAGACGTCACTTTTATAAACTGCAGAGAGGGGACGGTCACACCGCAGGTGCCCAGGAAACAGCCGTGGACGCAAGGACTCGACACCATGATAAACACGGTCTGGCGGGGGCTGCTCGGGGCCCAGGCGAGCGCCGGGCCTCCCTCCCTCCTGCTGGAGTCCTGGAAGCCGATGCCGGGGCTCAGCCCCCAGCCCCACACGCGCCCGTGCTGTCTGGAGCAACGCAGGGCATTCTGTCTGGCGGTGGGACCCGGACCAGAGCGCGGGCCACCGTGGCTTTCACATGCAGCTCCCTCCGGAGGAAGGAGCTCCGCACACACGTCTGGGGACGCCCGGGGGTGGCAGACGGTGGGCAGGCCAACGTCCAGGGCAGGAGGGCAGGAGGGCAGGGGCAGGGGTCACGGCCCTGAATGCTCCCCGTCTGAGAAGCAGCAAGGCGCCAGAGGGGGGCCCCCGGTGAGCTGCTCCCTCGGCGGTGAACCTGCCTCAGAGCAAGGCTTCGCGGGGCCAGTACCTGTTTCACAGCGGCAGGACTCACGGAGGAGACACCACGGGGACAGACCCCGGCAGCTGCGCTCACAGGACAGGAACACGCAGCGCCAGGCAGCCCCCCGGGGGGCCCGACTCACTGGTGCCCAACCTCCCCATCGTGCTTTGAAAATCCTTCCCGTTTCAGCAGAAGTGCAAACACCCAGACAAAACCTGAAGACACGGGCCTGTGTTCCTCAGGTCGGGGGTCAGGTGCCTCTGACTGCGGGCCGTGGGCACCCCACGCGTGCGCCTGTGTCCGGTACCCATGAATGCGCACCTCACCTTGAGGTTGCGTGTGCCACTTGTGCCGGGTCGGGGTCGGGGTCATGGCATGCCGAGGACGGCCCAGACTCTCAAGTTTCAAATCTCTCCTCGGCATGGACCCCGTGTGACTACATTAGCCAAAGGTGACATACGCAAACCCAAGTCAAATGGGGAAAAAAGTCCCCAAACCAGACAACTGCCCTCCTCAACCCCTAAGTGCCTGGTCCGGTGAGGACGACCCAGCGGGTGGACCCAGCACCGTGGGCTTTAGGCCTCTGGCCAGGACATTCACTGTGTCTTAGTTTCTCAGCAAGGGCCAGGCTACAAGGACAGCCCCGCTTGCCTCTCAGGAGACAGAGAGGGCCAGCTTCCCAAAGGGTCAGACCAAACACACAGTCGTGTGCAGGCCTCTCCCCAAACGGGGCCCCTGCTTCCTCGGGGCCCCCTGAATTTTGCAGGGTGTGTAGTTTTGTAGCCTGCAGCCCTGCCCTTGACACACGGGAGAATTACACACACCGCCCTGGTGCAGTTTCTCAAACTCCTGCCTTCCACGGTCACCAGCCAACAAAAAGGGAAGAAAACACGACCATGAAACTCAGTGAGCTCCTCCAGACAGCAACGCCGGTGGACCTGCGTTGTGCATCAGGAAGTCCATTATTTTCCATGTAAAAGGGGCATAAGCATGTCTGCCTGTGGGAAATTTTGAAATCAGGTACCTTGTATCAAAGCAGAGCAGCACAGGACGTTAAACGGTGACATCATGATTTCTATGTGTGCATATAAAGTTATTTTCTCACCCGTTCCGCATATTCTATGATGTAAGCAGGTCATCTTCCTGCGCCTGTTTAAATTTTTACCCACAGACCAAACAGTATGCTCTGTCACTGAAACAATTCTGACACGTTTAACATAAACAACATGGTTACGGCCCCACTCCCGCGTCAAAGAGGAGTCTCGTAACCTCATGGAACATTTTGAAACAAAGAGAGAAATTCAAGAGTCTCCAAGCCTTTGCCTCTCTCCCCTCATCTCACTCAACCAAAGTGAGCCGGTCCTTACAGTCACTTCCACGTCCATCTACGTTTCAATGTCATGCGTGTCAGATATTTTCACCTTTCATGATATCTTTTTTCCCTTTGGACAGAGATTGAAAGCAGTGTGTCTTTCAGAGTTCAGAAGAAGGCACCCCAGGGCCGCCCTGCTCCGTGGGGAGCGGGTGGGGAGTGGGGGTGCAGCCTGGCAGGCACGGCCTTGAACCCGGCCGGGAGGCACCCCAAGAAAGGGGGCAGCCCCCCCGAGGAAGGGGGCAGCCCTCGTTGGAAGCCGTGCCCAGCAGACGGATGAGATCCTGCCATTTCCCCCCAGACACCCCTGCTCTGCCCCTCCAGATGAGAAAAACAAACAAACAAATCCCACCTGCCGGGGCCGGGGGAGGGGGCGTTCCTGAGGAAACCCGGAGCATCCCTGGCAAGTTTTAAAATCTCACATTTCCTCCCGTGGAACCTGAGGTCGGGTGGCCCAGGTGCCTCCTCACCTGACAACCAAAACCGTTGGCCAAAGTACCACCGGCTTTCCAAACGGAGAGGACCCTGTGCTGCAGAAAGCAAGTTCAAACTCCGGTCTAAGGCAGTTTTCAGTCAAGGCGACCCCCCCCCCCCCCATAAGACACAAGGTCTTCACGAGTGACTTCACGCAGGCCGCCCGACCTCAGGTATAAGAAGAGATCCATTGAGCGGCGGCGGGAGCTGGCGGTCCGGGGTGACAGCGGCGCCCCGGCGGCCCTGCGGCCCTGCACCTGCGCGCTCCACCGCCAGAAGCGACAGGCGACCGGGCGCTGGGAATTTGCCGCCGCGTCTGTCTTTCCTTCTCGGTTCTTTTCGCGTCTCTGAAATCCACCGGCCACCGCAAGTTTTCCTTTTGAAATTCAACGGAAAACACTCACGTGGATTTGTGCGTCGCAGTTTGGGGGCCACGGTTGATCCTCCGGCTGGAAGAGCCACCTCGGAGCCAGGACTCCGTCCGCCCTGTCTGGCTTCCCCGGGTCGGCCGCCTGGGAGCCGCGGAGCGTCCCGCCGGCTCGCGGAGACCCCGGGCCGGTCTCCAGTCGCCGCGCCGCGCGCAGACCCCGGGCACTTGTTAGAGCGCCGGGCCCACTCGGCCGCCTCGCTCTTCCCAGCGTCCTTTCACAACGACTTCCTGGAGTTGCTCACTCGCATTGTTCCCCATTTCTCCGCCGCACTCCCCACCCCCTGCCGGGCCGACCGGCTCCTGCGCTGCCCGCGGGTGGCTGCCCCGCGCTCACAGCGCCGCCCACGGGCCACGCACCTGGCCCTCGGCGCTGCTCCCCGGCCGGCCAGCGCTCCGCGCCCCGCAAACTTTGGGGTTGCGCGCCCTCGGGTGCAGCCTTGCTTGCCCTGCAGCCGCCCCGGCCCGCCGCGCATACGCCTGGCTTTCGCCCGGCTCGCCGCTCGGCAACACGGCGCGGGACACGCGCGGGACACGCGCGGGGCATGGAGAGAACGGGACTCAAAACGGGACAGGGAGCGGGACTTGGGTCGGAACAGGAAGCGAAACAAAGCTTCGGAGGCGGAGCGGGGTGCGGACCCGGACTCGCCGCGCCGCACGGAGGCCAGCGCACCGTCCCCGCCCGGCCGCCGGCTCGCCGGCTCGCGCGCCACTGTCCCGACCGCAACTGCCGGGCTGCGCGCGGAAACTTTGCCGCGGCGCCGGGCTGGTTCAGCCCCGCTGGGCCCCGGGTGGCGGCGGCGTGGGCCGTACCTGCTAGCGCCGCCGCGGGCTGCAGCCCGCCCGCCTGCCTCACTCGCCGCGCCCGGCGCGCCTCCGCCACCCCCGCGCGCGCTGCGCCCCGGCCCGCCCCTCGCCGCGCTTCCTCGTTCCAGCGCCGCATCGTCCCGCGGCCCCGCTCGGCTGGCGGTGGCCAGTGCTCTGATCCTCGGACCAGGCTGCGGGATCGGCCTCGGCGCGGCAGGACTGGCGCTTAACCCTTGGGGACCCGGCGCCGCGAGGGAACCTGGGGAGGAGGGACCCGCGCTTTCGGGCCGCGCCACTTCTTGCCCCGGCGGTCGCGCCGCCTGGTCCGGCATGCTCGCCGGCTCGGGGACCGCGGGACTCAGGACACCAGGAAGCACCTTCCCTAGTGTCTGGGGCGTCCCCTGCCCGCCCAGCTCCGCTTCCCCGGGAATGGGGGCACTTGGTTCCCAGATTCTGGCTGAGACCCTAGGCGCTGAGTGCCCACCCAGGGGGAGGGAGAGTCGCTCCTCCGCTGGCGAGGGAAGGTGCAGTTCGTTTTCCCAGACAACCAATGGAATACCTCTTGGCTCTCTTCCCTCCCACCTGCTCGCGGCAGAAGTTAGGATCGCGCCTTCCATCTTGGCCCGTGTGCACACGCAGGTGTGAACGGGCGGCAGCGGAGGAGGTGACGGCGGGGGAGATCCCGCGGCGCGCTCCGTGCCCCTCCGACTCCCCCTCCCAGAGCCCTAAGCGCGCGCGGGGGGCTCAGGGGCGCGGGGCGCGTTGGGTCTCCGGGGCCGGGATGCGCTCAGGCAACGCACCTCCTCGCTCTCCCGGAGCTCATCCGTCTGCCGAACCGCGCTCCGCCCGGCAGGAACAGAAGAGGAATAATCCAGAAATGAAAGCGCCTCCGGACCTGCCCGCGTCGGGAAGGCGCAGGGCACCTGGGCAGCTGGAGCGAGGCGGAAGGACGTCCTGCCCGGGAGGAGCCGCGCTGCAGGCCCGCGGGGGACGGCCGCCGGGGCTTCCAGGCGGAGAGGACAGCGGTCAACCCTACCGCGCTAAGCAAGTCCCTTCAGGGCGGCTGATTGTGGCCACCTGGGAGACTGTGCCGGACGGAGCTGCTGGTGGCAGGGCCCACTGACTAGCCTTGTGCATTGCCAGCTGGGCCCCCTGCTCCTTCGGGGCCTTGGGCAAGTTATTGAACGCCCCTGACTGAGCCCCATCGTCCTGCCTGCAAGAGACACAAATGCCACTTGGTCCTAAGAGTTCTTGTCTGGACCGAAAGAGGCAATGATCAGGAGCAAGGCCCAAAGCGGCTGTGGGACCCTTTGGTTCTGGGACACCAGCAGCACCTTCCAGCTGCGTGTGCCCCCCGGGGGTGTATCCAGGACTCAGGCCTGGTCACCCAGCCCAGGCGAAGCCCCCTGGGGGGGAAGATGGGAGACGAGGGCCCAGCGTGGGCTGTGGGACCTGGAACAAGGCTCCTAACCGCTCTGTGCCTGTTTCCCCAGCCATAAGTCAGAGGCCGTGAGACCAGCTTCCTGACAGGATTGTTTGTGGACTCTGGACATCACCACGGAGGACCCTGCACAGTCACTGTCACTGCTTATTGAGCTGCTAATGGCCAGCATCAGGCTGGGGGGAACAGGGCTCCACACCCCACGCTCCCACCTGCAAGCAGGAGCCGCAGAAGGGGCCCTGGCTTTGCGTGCAGCCGTGGTGGGGCCCCGAGAGGACCCCCAGTGAAAGCACACTGCAGGGGAAACAAATGGAAACACTGGCGAATCTTTAAAATAAAGTGTGCGTCTAAAGCCATGGTGCTCCTTTAGGGACCTGTGTATGTCACTTACTGCTGTTTTCATGCTGTTAGAGAGTTTAACAAATACAGTTTACTGTGGTGACCTGCTAGTGGCTCAATGGCCTGTTTCGGTTCTCTTGAGGTGATAGGAGCGAAAGAATAAACAGCGCCTGCAGAATTCGTCCAAGGTGACCCTCCGCTGTCGGTATAAGCTGCTGGCCAGTCCGATCTGGCAGGGGCTGGGGTGGGGGCAGAGGGGGAGGGGTGTTTACAGGAAAGAGAGTTTCAGAGGAGAAAAAGGTGGCTGGGTAGAGGGGATACCACGCAGCTCAGGTTCCTCAACTTCCCAAGCTTAGATTTGCCGCTGGCATCTCCTGCTTGATGGTGGGATAGACAGGAGGTGAGGGTAAATGATGTGGTAAGTAGTGATCATGGGAATGGCTTTCTTTTTCACGAAAACACCTGTATAATGGAGAGAATGAGCATCCTTTTCCTCCCCCCAAGTGTTGGGAAACCGCCAGTATGTTTTTAAATAATGGGAATGGTTTGGGGTTAAAAATAAAAACACTATTATCTTCCTACAGTTTAATATAGAACTTCACGGTTTCATCTAAAAGGGGACGGGATCGTGGGGACTTGGAGGAAGGTGTTCAACAAGGACTCTGCCTCTTTGGTTTCTTTTCCCAGTTTTCCGTCCCCAGCTTCTTCTGCTTTCAAAACCCAGCAGCTGCCGGGCCAGGCAGGGTCCTTGGCCCTTTTCCCGGGCACTCGCTCCGTGGGCTCTGAGCACGGACCATGAGCTCCTACCTGACCTGGAAGAAGAGGGGTGGGACACGTTGGGGAGCAGCTCAGATCCTCTTACCGAACATGGTTTGGTTAGAAGAGACCGAAAGACCGACGGAGTCGCTCACAGGGACTTAAGAGAGCGGAGCGGTCATTGCCTTGACCGGGCTTGGGGACAGTCTAGGGGCAGCAGGAGGTGATCTGGCCTGAACAGCCACCACCGCCCAGGGGACCCTATTGTGTGGACGGAGGGCGGAGCACTGTCTCTGGAGGTGGGACAGCCCTGGGGGCACGCTCACTGCTGATGGCCTTTGAGAGACAGAGTGTCCCAAGATGGGGACTTTCCCATTATGGACTCCTCGTCTAGTGAAGTAGAAACAACTGCAGGGCAACGGGACACGTGTGTGTCCTGGTGAGTTGTACACGTAGCCTGGGGGGCGGTGCTGGAGGGGGTCCGGGAGGGGCAGCAAGGAAATGGTTTCCTTCTCCACATGGGGAGGGGGCAGGGGGCTCTCGGAAGAGAGGGCTAACCAGAGACTGGGGAGCATTCCGGCAGCCGCCCCATTGAGCCCGCTCGGCAAGGCATCTTCCCAGACACCAATAATGTCCAGGAACACAGCCAGGCCAGCGCTGTGGCCCCAACTCCATGCAAGGACACTAACGCTCAGGGTGACCGGGGGGAAGGTGCCGAGTGGGGACAAGCCGTTTGGGTTTGGTGACGTGGCAGGTGACAAGGCTTCCGTGTGGCTCCGTCTCCGCTACGGTAATGGGAGGGTGAGGGCGTCAGCAGTAGCGGGACGAGAATCACAGTGGTGGGAATCATGATACCCCGCCGGCCCGTCTGGGGAGTCGGTGCCGGTTACCCGGGCTTAGGGGGACCCCGGAAGGCGCTCTGCTCCGGATAAGCATCTGGTACTTGGAGGTGTTCCGTTCCCAGGTGGCCGGGAGGCCCGCTGCCTGTGCCCCGTTTTCCTGCGGAGAACTACGGGCCCTCCGGGGCGGCCCTTCCCGACCACGTCTTTCTGCAGCTGGTGGCCAACGCGGGCAGCGAGCCTGGTCTCGCTGGGGGACACCACGCTGGCCCGTCCGGAGACGGTGGGCTGTGGCCTCCGAGCACACGGACCAGGAGCCCCGGCAGCCTCTCCTGTGGCAGGCGGCCACGCGTGGAGAACCTCTCCCTCTCTGGGCTGAGAGGGGCGGGCAGTCCGGGGGAGGGTGCAACGTGTCCTGCCCATCGGGGCAGCTGCCCAAGCCCCCCCACACCCCCTGAGGAGTTCAGTTGACTCGCTTCCCCTCTCTGGGCATCACGCGGTCACCTGCACCGCGGCGGGGAAGTGGGGCCGGCTGCGTGGTGTTTGCTCAGGTTTTACCAGCGCCCGGGCGCCCACCTGCCCTGCAACACCTGGTGGCCCTTCGGCTCCCTTTCCCCACCGGCGCTCAGCAGACAGCAGGCGGGGAAGGTGGCGAAGGGCAGCCCGGTGTTCGCCGATTCTCCGCCGGGCGGACCCTGACGCAGCTGCAAACACGGCTGCCCTTGCTCAGTGCAGGGGCCGGAGCCACCGGCCGGCTCATCTCAGCTTCCGACCCCCCCAAACTTGGCCACAGATCGCCCGCTGTTGACCAGGTGTGGTGCCCATGGACTGGGCACCATGAGAGCAAACGAAAACATATTTCACGTTCCATGCGTGATCGGCTGTCCCCGTACCACAAGGTGAGCTAGAGAAGGGAAGGTGGTGCGAGGAAAGCCGTCAAGAGGGGGGCGCCCACTGACAGGGCCGTCGGGGCGCATCGGTCGCAGTTTACTTGAGGAGGAAATCGGGGTGCAACCGGGTGCGTGCGGGGCAGACCCGTGGGGCTCGGGGGTCCGGGGCAGGTTGCCCCTCCTTCTGGAAGAGCTGGGAGGACCCAGCTCCAGGTGGCTGATGCCAAGTCCCCCATGCGGGAGCATCGCTCCGGGGTGTTGACGCTGACACAAACCCCCACGAGCATTGCACTTGGACCAGGGGGACCCAAGGTAGGTGCTCTGGAGACCACGGTGGCCTGGTTTTGCCTGGTGGCCCCAGCTGCTCCTTCTCAGTGTCCTTCCCCAAATGCTGGCTCCCTGGATGAGGCCCTGACGTCTTTCCCTGTCACCCCTGTGTCCTAACCTCACTCTGAAAGTGACTCACACCTGTCATGGCCTCCTCCACGCCTTTCCCAGGATGTCCAGCTGGAGTCTCCTCCTGACCACGTCCCCAGACGGGAGCCCAGAGCTGTCCCTGAGACCCGCTTCCTGGTGGCCTTCTTCGTCTCCTTCATGGATGGGGGTCATTGAGGCCACAGCCTCAGGGGCAGTCTTCACGCCAGTCTCTGTCTGTCTGTCCAGCCTGTCAAGACAAAGGTCCCCTTTCACCTGCAAACCTTCTGTCCCTGTCCCTCCTGGCGCTTGGGGGCCTAAGAAAAAGTTAGGTTGGATCCTGACCTCTGTGATGGAGGAACGGCCCCAGGAGGGCTGGCTCCCTCCCCCCCTATCTCCCGGGGACCCGAGCCCACTCCTGGGCCCCTGCTTTCAGGTGTCCAGGCAGCCAGCTCCAGTCAGTGGGCCTTCCCGCACCGGGCACAGCTCGCCCCACCTGTCACCTGTCTGCCCCTGACCCACGTCAAGCCTGCTCAGCTGTCACTGGGGCTCTGAGACGGTCATGCCCACCCCCGTGAAGGGTGGCAGCCCCACCCAGCACCCCTCCACCCCCCTTTCTTCAGTTTCTCCACAGCATGTGCGGCCGCTCAGTTTGCTATGTGACCGACGTTACTTCGTGCACTTTTGTGAAGGCGGAGCTGTCTCCTGGAGCCACTTCCGTGTGCCGGTCCCACGTGCGCGGGGGTCCGCCTGACTCGCCGGCCAGGTAACAGGGTTTCCAGGATGCACCCTGCCCTCACACCTGCGTTCTTCTCATTTTCAAACTATCTGCCAAGAAGGAAACAAAGAATAATCCGCACATGCCATGCTGCAGAACCACAACGGACTTCCCTCAGCCTGCCCTGGCTCTTGGGGGCCGTGGTCCTAAGAGGGTCACTAGGTCTTTATTTCTGCAGGATGAGAGGCAGATGTTAGCCCAGGAGTCAGTTTCTCTCAATTCGGGGGTTAGGGATCATGTAAAGACGTCACGGGTTCTGCGGCTGCCCTCAGCCCGGTGGCGACGGGTTCTCGTCACGTGGACTTGTAATACTCTTCTTCCTTGTAGACAGGCCTTTCTCAGGGAGAACTTAATTTTCTATGCTGGGCACCTCAGGAAATGGCAACTTCATTTCCACTTCAGGGCACAAATACACAATTTCCTTTAGCTCGCTCTGTGTCCTGCAATTAAACGGAGGGCTTGTCTTCGCATTATAATATCCCTTTGTTTTCTAGGATCACGTCTCACCAACGTTTCCCGCCCAACGCCGTGTGTCCAGGGCACTGGACTGAACGACCCCGCGTTGGGGCAGAAAGGACGGCTCCGTGGTGGGTTGCGGAGGAGGACGGGGTACCTGCCGCGCACGCCCCACTCCGGAGCGAGGGGAGGTGGGGGTGGGGCCGGCGGGAAGGCTGTTGGGGCCATCGAAGGACAGCCAGCCAGCGGGCGCCAAGCTGGGGGTAGGAGCGCGGGGTGGGCTCCATGGGTGGAGCTGGAGTTGTTGGGGGGCACCCATCCCCGCTGTGCGGAGACCGCCAGCCCTGCCTGCTGCTTCACTTCCTTGAGGTGGGGTCGTTACTTGTGCGGCGAGGTCGCTGCCCCGCGCTCCCCAGCCCAGCAGAGCGCAGGGCGCGCGGCCCAGGGCGGCGTTTGGCCCTCAGAAGGCCAAGGCCATTAAGCCAGCGAGACGCAGAGCCGGGCAGTGATTGATGCCCACGCCAGACGGAGCAGAGCTCCCCGCGCGAGCCCAGACGCCACGGTCGATAGGCAGACACTCCGCAGGGCCGGCAGCCCCAACCCCGCTGGCCGGCGCCCCAGCCCCGCGTCCCTGGGCGTGCGGGGCCAGCTGTGCTAGGCTGGGCGCGCGTGGGCGCCTGGTGGAGGGTCTGGGGCTTGAGCTCCCGACACGTGACGGAGGGCGCGTGGCCCGCGGGACCATCAGCCAAAAGCCCTCGCTCATCCATCCTCGCCAACGCGGAAAGTCGGATCACGTTATGGTTTCTCTTTCCTTCCTTTTCTCCTCTGGATGAGGAAACCCAGGGAAACGTGAGCCGGTGGAACAAACAGAAGGAAACCTTCCTTCTTGATGACCCTGGAGTTTTGTTGGACGTCTGACTGTGGAACTGGGGTCTTGCGTGTTGGGTGACTGGGCTGAGAGGGCGACCCGTGTAGGCCCTCACGCCCCTGGGCGACAGCGCCCCTCAACCGTGGGCATTCCGTTTCCCTCTCACATACGTTTTCTGGCTTTTTTCGTTTTGGCTGAGGCTTGGCATGCCGACGGGCGGGATGGGTACAGATGGGCCAACAGGCCCCCTCCTTGCTCTGACCCCTCTGTGGGGTCGGCCGGAGACGTGTCAGTGGTCGCCGCTCACTGGGTGGCCCAGACCCCGGCAGCTGCCCCCGGGAGAGCCGCCCGCCCGCCGCGGTGCCCCTTGGCTTCCTCCCGGACAGGTTGGCGCAGGAGCCGTTTCCCCGGTACCATAAATTCAGGAGCCTCGCACGCCCACCTGACAGCAGAGGCAGCAACTGTCAGCCCGCCTCCCCCCGCGTGATGGAAAACTTCTCAGCGTTTTCCCAGCAGTGCATTAGGAGCTCGCACAACCGCCGCCGCGCGCGTTCTGAGACTTCACGTCTTCCATTAACCAGTTCTGAGACAGAGGGCCAGTGTCTTCATTCCCTTGTTGTTGAAGCACTTTACAGAGACTGTAACTGAGTCGCTAAATTGCTTGAATTTGTTAAACGCACAAAAGGGTCTCCTCCCCGTTGGGGGGGGGTAGGTGCCTGATGAAGCCGAGAGCGAGATCAGACTTTTCTCCCCATCTGCATTGTTCGGGGGTGCGTTTGAAACCAGCACTCAGTTCATGCCTTTCATCAGGGGAGGGAGGAGGGTATGTAACAAGGTGAATAATGACAGAAAGAGGAATTGACACCACAAAAGAAAAATAATTATTCTAGCATTTCGTGACAGTTCGAAGACAGATGTCGTTGGCTAAGTGGGACTCTGGTAGGCATGGGGGTAATATAGACCTTATATGCATATGGATTAGTGACAGCAGACTGTCAGATTGGGGAGTGGAAGGTTGTCAAATACAAGGCATAGCTGCACAAAACCCGGAGAACTACTCACTATTTGTTTCATCTCTTAAAGACCCAATCTGTTGCCCTTTCAAAGACAAAAGACCAAGAACGTTAAGGATGGAGGCAGGTCAAATGGAGGGTGGGGCCAAGCTCTGGACTGGGGCCTCCTGATGACACCTGGGTCAATCATCTCTTCTATGTTCCTATGTTTCCTCTTAACCCTGCGCACACTGGTCTCTTTTGTTGCTGTAGACGTTAGTTCACCCAAGGGGGCCATATCTAGTCCATCGTCCGCCATGAGGGGTTCTAGACTTGAATTGACGAGACCCCAGATGGACCAAATTCTACTCAAAGTCCCCTGGAATCAGTTTGATGGTGGTGGCCAATCCCACCGAGGCAATTTTAGCCTTGGCCACAGCACGAGATGCTCCGGAGAGACATCGCTGGCCTTCTGAGCTTTGGTGGAGGTTGGGTGGGTGAAGAGAATCGGTAGCCAAAGACCGCGTGGTTTGGTTAGGTTTGGTTAGGTTTGGGTGGGTAGGTAGAGAGGGTCCCTGGCAAGAGTCAGGAGACCTGGCTTTGGTCATGCTTTCCTCTTCAGCCTTGGGCAAGATGTCCAGTTGACCTCCCTACGTGCTGGTTTCTTCCTTCCCAAGAAGAGCATGGTGGACGGGATGGTCTCCATGATGTCCCCTAGCAGTCCTCCATGAGTTGACTTGGGCTCTGGCAATGCACTGCTGTGGGCGGCGTGGAACTGAGAGCAGGCCTGGGGCAGAGGCCTGTGACCTCTAGGTCCACGTCCTTCTGTCCTTCAGTGGCAGGTCACCCCAGATGCCCCCGCACCAAGGCCTGACTCTGTTGGAAACAGCACAACTCCCTACACCCTCGAAGATGCACAAACACAACTGCTGACTTCATCACCTACTAACCTGTGGTCACTGGCCCCTCCAGCCACACCTGGAGGGTGTGACCTCAAGACTGAGTGACAGTCTTGAAGTGAGGAACTTCATTGTCTTGGCCTGAGTGTCAACAAACCGGATGCAGGCTGAAGATCAGGAGGCACCTGGCTCTCAGGGTGGGATCCCCCATGGGGCCCTTTCAGAGGCGCTTCGGGTCTGGCTAGTGGCAGGATTTTCCTGGGAAGGCCCACCTGAGTAAGAGAAGAGACACCTGGGGAAGAGGAGGGCCCCTGCACTGTCTGCATAAGCAGGAGATTTAAGGAAGATGAGCTAATGTGGCTCTACGGTAAGGGTATTGATCTGGGGGAAATCCTGAACACGGCTGTGAGTTAGGCAGTTGCAGTAAATGGGAAATGCTTTGGGGAAAACCCATAACTTCCCCCCAACGCCTATGTAAATGCCTGCCACATGGAAAATTCACAGGAAGGCCTTGGCACACATGCTCTTAACTGAAACGCTGGGCTGCAGGGGAGGAGGGCAGGTGGTGAGAACAAGAATATAACCACGGCCTTTGGGTTCAAAGGCCTTACCATTCCAGCGCTGACAGCGAGGGTGTGACGAATGTGCAGAAAACATCTGAGAGAAGCAAGAATTCTTTGTAGGAAAAGAGAATCTGATAAGAGTTACAGATGTCTGAACAAGGCACTATGCAAAGTCCATGAAATTGTCTCTGGTTTAATAAGCAGAATGGGCCAAACAACATGACCTGTTGGGGCATATTTCAGAGTATATATATATATATATATATATATATATATATCATCCAAAAGGGTAAAATTTTGTTGGTGTTAAACGTGGATGAGTTGATAAATGGCATGTGCTTCTGTGCCAAAATGTTCTTATTGATCAGAGATGTGTACTAGTGTATTTATGGGTAAACTGAGCTGAACCTATAAATACTCCAACAAAACCACCACCACAACAATGATAATAATAACAACAGTGTTGAAAATAGCAGCTGAAAGAGGGAACTAGATGGGTACTATAGTTCATGTAATGCTGGGGGGTGACCGTATGAGAATTCATGATATGATTATCTCTGTTTTTGTTCGTGTCTGACATGTCAACCCTAGGTTCTTTTTTTAAAAAAAAGGGACAAGAATAGAAGACAAGAAGATAATTATTTACATACCAGTGATATTTTGAGATAATATTTGCAATGAATATAAAAGAGGGTTACATTTGCTCATATGTAAAGAGATCTTACACATTAATAAAAATAAAAAGAAATAACGCAATAAACAGTGGGCAAAGGATTAACTACACAATTTACAAAAGAAATACAAAAGGCCACTGAATGCAAAAACAAAACAAAACAAAACAAAACAATTCCACTTACTAGAGGTTGAAAACTGGGAAGTTAAAATAACTTGCGAGACATACATTGTTATTTACTGCACCTCAAAGAGGGTTGTTAAGAGAATTTGGGGCTCCTTGGTGACGTTCACAGGTAGGTTAGAAGACAGATGACAATTCCATATCAATAAGGATCAAAATGTAAAATAGACTTTGTAGCATCAAGGAATGCATGCTCAAAAAATAAGGGTGTGTGTATTTCACGTTGGTCATTAGAATGCAGCTTTTAGAAAAAAATGGGCAAGGGACTAAATGTTCATCACAGGGTGAAATGATGTTTCTTACGTCCATGTAAATGAGTATGTTGGCGCTGAGGAGCTGGCTAATAATGTGTGTCTATTTTCTGAGGTGGAAAGTTAACTGGTGTGCAGTCATGTAAAAATGAGAGTTGCAGGGTGGCGTTCAGTGTTTCATAGGTATTTCACATATACTCCTCGATGGCTGTTTATGAAAACATTAACATTACCTGTGGGTGAGAGGTTCTGGAATGATTTTACTTCATTCTTGATAATCTTCTCTATTCTTTGACTGTACTACATTAGCATTTATTAGTAACACTTAATATTACTTATAAAGCATTATACGAGTATGCTTAAAAATGTAGTTGAGGCAACGCACTTGATTTGTTTCAGAAATTAAAAGTGTTAGTGAAAAGCTAAGTCAGGTCCAAATTGGGTTGGAAACTATCATATGATAATTGATTACTTCATAAGGCCAAAGAAAACATGTAATCAGCAAAGACTGTTTGGAAAATTAATTTAGGAGATAAATGAGTCTAAGAGCGTTGGATGCAGCTATCTTGATAGCCTAATTATTAACTTTATCGGGAAAGTGAAGGACTGAGTTAATTGCATGCAGGTAAACAAAAAGAGCTACAAAGTTTGGAAGGACTCATACATCTCCAAAAACATTTATGGTGACCCGTCACATGACTGGGTGTGACGGTTCTTCATAAATCCAAGAATGAACGCCCGCTTGCGGAGGCAAGTGAGCGGAAAACACTAGATGCTGTTCCATTGCCCACTCTGGGTATTTCACGTACAACGTGGCCCTTCACTCAGCGCAATGCTCCTGTGCGTGAGGTCATGGGTGTTGCAGCCTGTGTCATTATTTCATGCACTTTTACAGCTGGGCAGCCTGCTCCTCTGTGGGTACTTTGTTGATCATTCGTCTGTTGACCAGCATTGGGTTGGCTCCACCTTTTGGCTGATGCGAAGAGGGTTGCTGTGATAAACGTTGGGGCCCAAGTCCTGGTTTGAACGCCTCTTTGGAGTTATTTTGGGGTATGTACTCAGGGTAGAAGTGGTGAGTTACGGGGTCATTCTGGGTTGAGTTGATTGAGGAAATGCTAAGTCGTCTTTTCACAACAGCTGCCCCACTTAAATTCCTACCCGCAGTGCGAGTGTTCCATTTTCTCCATTTCCTCACTCATGCTCATTATTTTCCTCTTTTTTTTTTCTTGTATTATTGCTATTCTAGTGGTTGTAAAGTGATATCTCATTGTGGTTTTCATTTGCACTTCCATGAGAACCAATGGCGTTGAGCATCTTTTCATATTTTCTTTAAAGATTTTATTTATTATTTTCAGAGAGAAGGGCCGGGAGGGAGGAAGAAAGAGAGAAGCATCCATGTCTGGTTGCCTTTCACCTGCCTCCAGCTACAGACCTGGCTTGCAACCTGGTTACGTGCCCTGGCTGGGAATTGACCCAGTGACCTTTGGGTTCCCAGGCCAGCGCCTCATCCACTGTGCTACCAGCCAGGGCTTTTTCGTGTGTTCTGATGGCCAATTGCGTGTCCTGTCTGGACAAAGGTCTAGTTAACTGCTGTGCTCATGCTCAATTTGGGTTGTTTGTCTTTCTGTTGTAGAGTTTAAATGTTCTTTATATATTCTGGACACATCTTGTATTTCAGACCTACTTGACTCTGCATGTTCTGGTATCCCCTGCCCTATCAGATACATGATTTGAAAATATTTTGGCTCATCTGTGAGTGGTCTTTTCCCTACCTGGGTAGTATTCTTGATACACAAAAGTTTTTAAGTTTGATCAAGTTTAATTTACCTTTTTGCTGCTGTTGTTGTTTGTGCTTTTGGTCTCAAATATTAGTGTAATTTTAATTGTGTTTTTCAGATATTTAACTTTATCCGGAAGATAAGAAACGCTTGTGTGTATTATAATCCATGATTATTTATTTAAATATATATTTTTTATAATAAATAATTTCATACTGAAATGTCTGTTTCTATCTGTTATTGTTGCTTTAAAAACGCATGCTATGCATCGGTGTGATGAAAATGGAACTTTAGCGTCAAATTAAGAAGTTGGAAATTTTGAAAATTTTATTTGGACTAAAAGGTTGAGAATGTTTTAACTTTTCAACTGAAATAACTTTCATTTGTTTTCTTTTAAACAGTGGGACCTAAAACCCAAGGTTTTCACATTGAGAAGATAAAAGACATGCTAGAGTTGGAAGGAAAGTGTTAATAACTAAAAAGAGCTTCTGAAAGTGGAAAATTATTTCATTCAGTGCAGTTGGCCCAATGGCTTGGGTTTCTTACACTTAAGGCATTAGAAGATGCTGAAGCCCTGGCTGGTGGCACAGTGGATAAGGCACCTGCCTACAAACCTAAAGGTCACTGGTTCGATTCCCAGCCAGAGCACATAACTGGGTTGCAAGCCAGGTCTCCAGCCAGGTCTCCAGCCAGGTCCGTAGCTGGAGGCAGGTGAAAGGCAAGCAGACATGGATGTCTCTCTCCCTCTCTGCCTCTCTCTCATCCCCTCTCTCTGGAAATAAGGAACAAAAAAATCTTTTAAAAAATTAATTAAAAACAAAGAAGGTGCTAAACCTTCTTAGTCATTGAGGAAAGGGTCTCGAACATAGCCCCCAACTTTAAAAAGGGACTCAGGGTGATCTAAACATGGTAGCATGGCTAACAATGTCACTTCATAGGCTACAAGAACAGTTTGCTTTTAGTTTTGTACAATGGGGATGTAACTTTCATTTTGGGGAACATTGTTCCCAAATACAAACTAACAAGGAGGTATTGTGATAATCCTACAAAGAATTCCTCGTGTGGAAACCTCATTATGGGCAGAATAAAAAGCGCAGGAGTACCCACAGCTCACCAAACAACAGAGGCACGTGGTGAACAAGACCATGAAAACATGCCAGCGTCATGGGCCGTGAGGGAAATGCACATGGAAACAAGATAGAACTGCACACCTGCTGGAAGGACCGGAATCCAGGGAGCTGACGGCAACATGGGGGTGAGGACACGGGGCCACAGGGCCCCCCTATCGTCTCTGTGGGGTGCCGCCTGGTTCAGCCCCTTGGGAAGACGGTTGGGCAGCTTCTTACAGAGCTAAACCTACTCTTGTGCTGAGACCCAGCAAACACAGCCCTGGGTGTTCATCCGAAGGAGCTGACAACGTATGTGCACGCAAAGCCTGCCCGCGGGTGTTTATGGCGGCTTTTCGCGGAACCACCAAGCCTGGGGGCAACCGAGATGCCCGTCAGGGGGTGATGGAAAAGTGAACGGGGCTCACCAGACAATGGAATCCTATTCATCGCCAAAAATAAATAAGCCGTTCCGTCCCGAGACAACATGGAGGAAACAGCGCTGCCCCCAGCAGAGGAGGTGGCCCTGCGGGAGGCAGCCCCTGGAACAGGGACAGAGAAGACCCCAAACCAACATGACACGGGGGGCTTCCAGCCCCGGGTCAGGCTCGTTAGCCTTTTGGGTGAAGCCAAGGGGCAGTTCTGCGTTGCTGTTTGCTGGGGTGCAGAGGCTGCCCCGCCGGCTCCCAGAGGCGACGTGCAGGGTGTCCACCCCCCATCTCCCAGGCTCCCCTGCGGTGCTGCTTTGATTGTGTCCCCTCCCCCCACCTCCCTCCCTCCTCCTCCTTCCCCTTCAGCTCCTTCCTTCCTTCCTTCCTTCCTTCCTTCCTTCCTTCCTTCCTTCCGTCCTCCCTCCCTTCCCAACCGTGATTTCTCTATTTCTCCATCCGTCACTTATCCATCCACAATGTCGACTTTATTGTTATGTACCACACGCTGGGCCGGGCCCTCAGCCATGACGGAGCAAGGAAACGGAGACATGGTGCCTTCCCTCAGGAACCCTGGAGTTAGCGAGGGAGACACACATGAAACCAGTGCCAATCAGCATGATCCATGCTACATAGAAGAGGAGACGCATATATTGGAAGCTCTGAGGGAGCCAGGGGCCCCGTTATAAATGCATGTTTGGGCCCCACCCCCCAATTCGAACGTCAAATCCTAACCCCCGTGTGATGGTCAGTGGGAGGTGCCTAGTCCATGGGGGTGCAGCCCTTCAGAACGGGATGCGTGCCCTTAGAAAAGAGACCCCACAGCTCCCTGGCCCCTCCACATGCGAGGGTGCAGTGGGGTCCCTGACCGGAGGGAAGTCCTCACCCAACCCTGCGGGACCCCCAACTTTGGTCATCCAGCCTCCAAATCTAAGAAATAAATGTCTGCTGTTTATAGCAGCCCGAGGGGCTAATTCATTTGCTGAGTTAAGGTATTAGAATATGTACATGATTCGGGAGCAATGTACTTTTCAGTGCCCCCTTTACACACAGTCAGCGGGAGGGCTGGGGGGTCGCCTTTCCTCCCAGTGGCGGGTGGGGCTGGCTGTCCTTGTGCTGTGCCCACCTGCTGTGGCTGGCAGCTCGCGTGGGACCTGGGCGTAGCCTGGGGGGAGCCTGAGCCGGGGGCACGTCTCCTCCTAGCTGGTCCCTGGGGATCCGTTCCCTGACCTGGTGACACACCGACCTGCCTGGGTGACAGCGGAGAGCTGACAGCGCTCACCCCCAGAGAGGGCCCCAGCCTCTCAGCATTTTCTCACCCTAGCAAGAGTAGCGGACATCAGAGGAGAAGGCAAATGCCCACCCACCTGCCCCCCAAACCCTGGGCTGCCCTGTTCTGCACAGAGCAATGGACAACGCTTCCCATCACTTCAGTCCAGGGAGGGGACGGGCTAGTTTCCACCGCAGACGTTTCGGGTGTCCGCGGAGGCCCCGCCCACTCAAGGTGGGCATGTGCCTTCCTTCCCACCATAAGCCCCATCTGCTGAGCACAGCGTGTGGGACCAGGGCTTTCTGAATCCTGGAATTTCAAACTGTGACCTAAGGTACCCGGGCAGAGCGATGAGGCTGAGTCACGCTGGCCATGTCATGCTTGGTCATGTGTTAGCCCCAACAGGGAAGTACGTCTGGCAGAGTTCTAGGCACAAGAGACCCTCGGAGACGAGGTAAGACCTGGGGTGACTGCCTGCTGAGAGGACCGGAACGGAGCTCCTGGCCGGCAGGTTGGACAGGCCTGACTCTATTCTGAGCTCTGAGCGGGGCTGGGGACCCTGTGCCTTTGATAAGACACCCGTTGCTGCCTATTGGGAAATACACAACAAGCATTAAAACAAATGAAAACACTCAGTGGAGAAGGCGCCGGCCTGTGGACCCAAAGGTCGCTGGTTCAATTCCCAGCCAGGGCACAGAACCAGGTCTCCAGCCAGGTCTGTAGCTGGAGGTAGGTGAAAGGCAACCATACACGGACGTTTCTCTCCCTTTCTTCCTCCCTCCCTGCCCTTCTCGGAAAAGAATGAATAAAATCTTAAAAAAAAAAAAAACTAAAAAGAAAAACAAATTAAAAACAAACAAACAAATGAAAACCAACTTGCAGCCCAAAGAGCATGACTGAGCATCCTGGGAGAATTTCTCCAGTGAGCCTCGCGGTGCAAGTCCTTCGGAATGGCGTTCACGAAAGGTGGTTCCGACGCTCTGGGCAGGTGAACGGGGTCCGGAAGCCCACCCACCGCCTGGCTGCTGCGGCCTCGAATACAAGAGGACCCTGTACAGGGAACGAGGAGCTGCGTGAGCCGGTCGGACAGCCCCGGAGGACCACGCCGTGCGAGGGGGGAACTGGCCGCTGGGAAGCAGGAGAGCCCCATCCTGGAGATTTTCAGCAAGAGGATGAGCGGCTGCTGGCCGGGCACATCTGTTCGCATCCGCAGGACCAGGGGACTTTGTCCGTCCTCTCCTTCGGGGCCCGGGGGCTGCGCTCCGAGCTGCCTGGCCATGTGTCGGGATGAGGGTCCCCCGGCTTTGCTGGCCGGCTCTGTGGGCGAACGGCCGGCTTGTGGGACCTCCGTGAAGGACAGAGTTTGGGTCGGGCCTCCGCGGGCCCTGCGTCTGGCTTCCTGCGGCCGCGGCCCGCGCCAGGCTGCGCGGGGCCACGCGGAGGTGGCCCGAGAAAGGAATGATTCAGAGTCACAGTGAAACCAACCAGGAAGTTGGAAAAAGTGAAATTTTACAAACCAGGGTCCTGTCCTTCCCTCGTCTCTGTTTTCCTGGCGAGAGTTGTCCCGGGAGACTATTTTTACCCTGTCCTGACCCGGCGAAACCTTGAGGTTCTGCAAATCTCGCTAGATTCCATTTGTGTTTTCTCCGTGAGGCCCGGTTTCTGGGAAAGGAGGGCCCGGGGGCGGGGGCCCCGCGCGGCTGGGGCTCACTTCTCTCCCGCCTCGCAGGGCTGACCGTCCTCCATGGAGCCTGCGGGCTGGGGAGCCCCCCCCCCATCCCGGGGAGGAAGGACTGGTGCACCCAGGGGAGAAAAGCACCGTCCATCCCGTCGTTGCTCTGAGTGGCTGCGGTGGGAGACGCGCCACCCTTTCTCTGCCCCTCGAGGCCCTGACCTCGGGCTCTGGCGCCGGATGGACCTTCCAGCACAGGGAATCGGGTCAGAAATACTGCGGTGACTTGGTACGGGGCCAGGTGGGCCCTGGAAACACTGGAGGCATCGCTTGAAAACTATGTAATTAATTGCCTCACCATGATGTGACACAAATACAAGATGGAATTGAATGGCAGCCGTTCACTGAAACCAAGAAGGTGTGTCATTTGAGACGCAGGCTGGGACCCCAGGGAGCACCAGGCAAGCCCCCGAGGGCTGGGGAAAGGGGTCTCCTCACATCAGCCCACGGCGCCAGCAGAAGCGGGGGCCCCATCTGGCCATGCCGGGCGCAGCTGGTGGGAGCCGCCCTGACCCTGCAAGCGGTTATCGAGGGTTTTCTCGGGGGCTTCAGTGGAAGGGAGAGAAAGGAAGTGTCCTTGGGTGGGTGATTCACTGGTCTCCACCTCGTAAACACGGAGCCTCTCTCCCCTGTAGATCAAAGCAGAACATGCTGCTAGTCTGAACTGAGAGTGAGACCTGAAGTCTCAAGTCTATTTCTGGGTTTGCCAACTGACTCCTGGGTGACCTCAGCCACTTCCTCTCCGGCAGTCGCAGAGTTCCCCTCTCTGAAAATGACTTTAGAATCTTCTTACAGCTAGACAGCCCCCCACCTGGGTGGTGCTGGTAGACCCAGCTTGGGCCGGCCGCCCGCATGTGCTGGCCGTCGCCACGGTGGGGGAGGTCTTGGGGGGTAACCCCTGGCCATTTGTCCTGGCAAAGGTGGCCCCCAGGGGGGGCGGTTGCCCTGTCCCTTATCCCATCCATTCTGGGTGTTGGAGATCCCAGGATAACAGACATGGAGCTGAGGGCAACGTTGGAAGGGAACTGCAGCTTTGGGCGCAATGCCACCCAGGTGAATTCGAAGCCTTCGCTGGGCTGTGGCCGTCGCCCTGGGCATGTGCGTCACGAGGAGGAAGACGGGCTGAGGTGCTGTCAGGCCCCAGCACGGCTGGGCCAAGGTGAAAAACACCCATTCACTTTATGCGTTAGGTCTGCCCACTAACACTTCTCTGGTCAGCCCGAGAGGAATCGGGAGTAACTTCCAACCTACGAGTGAAAGAAGAACACCGAATTCCAAAGGAGGCAAGAAAAAGGTAAAAGATGAAAAGCAGAACAAAGCGAACAGGCAAAGTGATCTATAAATAGATCCGAATAGGTCATTACTTAGAATATACCTCGAAGGGCTGAATTCTCGAGTGGAGGCTGAGCTGGGTCCTGAGGGTGGGTTTGAAAAAGAAACCAAGCTTGATGCCTCTTACAATGAATGTAGGACACGGAAGATTTCAGAAGGATCAGAAACAGAACTTGGGAAAGACATGCAGCCAAACAGAGAAACAAACACACAGAAAGTGCATCGTTATCCCTAGAAGACGAAAGAGGAGTATGAATTCGCTATGTCTCTGGCAAAAGTTGTCAAATAAACAAGCGCTTCATCGTATAGAAACACACCCACAAACACACTCGCGGGACGGGAAAGGCAAAGAAGCACACCTACTGGCAAAGTCTCCCACAGAGATACCTACCACGTGCATGAGCCCAATCATTCAACATTTTACAGATGTCGGTTTTCCAGATTGATTGGGGAGTTTCACTCAATCCCATTCGAAACTCCTTCCCTCGGGCACTCAACCAGGGGATTCTAGCATTTGCGCAGAAGAGCTCCTAGGGTTACAAGCTGCTAAAAGCACTCTGAGCCATGTGCCTCCCTGCCAGCAGGGGTGGCTGGGTGGGACACCGTGGCAGAGGTGGCCCTGTAGTGGCACAGAAATAGGTAAAGCAATCAATGGGCCAGACTGGAGCCCAGAGACAGACTCGGACGTAGGGGAAAACTTGATTACTAATGGAGCTAGAACTGCAAACAAAGGAGAAGGAAAGGTTGCTCAGTGTCATAATTGGAGAATAATCTGTCATCCACACAAGGGAAAACATGAGAATTAACCCCTCCTCCAACCCAGCCCCCTAAAATCAACTTATTAGAGACCAAACTGCGAAGTAGTGAACATTCTTAGAATAGAGCAAAAGCCCTTCATGATGCCAAGGCAAGGAAAATTTTAGCACAAGAAAAACATATTTTCAAAGAGGAAAAGGTGACAGACTTCTCTAAAGAGAGTGAAAAAGGGAAAACTCCAAAAACGGAGGATTCTTTCACAAACACATACCATCATCCTGTCTAGAGTATACAACCAATGTCCATCACTCCCCTTGAGGTGGAGCACCCTACAGACTAGATTTTAAAAACAGATGATAAAAGCAAGAGCAGAATGACAGCAGGGTTGAATAGTCAATTACAAAAGCGGACATAAATGACTTCCGAATACACAAGAAATGCTCGACTCATTAGTAATCAGGTGAATGCAAATTAAAGTCGTGTTCGCCTAACACCAGATTGGAAGAAACAAAACTATTCGAGAACACAAAGCATAGTAGCATCCTTTGTCACAACAAAAACTAAGGCACCCCAAGTTCCACAGCCAGGTGAGCATTTTTGGAGCCTGTTCAGGGCTCTGGGATTATTATTCTTTACACTTTATGTATATTTATACTATTGCATCTATAACATTGTAATTACTTAATACTTAAAAATTGAAAATGTCAAGAAAAATTCCCAGCTTCGTTCTTTTTTTTTTAAAAGATATTTGATGTCATTTTCTGTCTTCTTTCACTTCTTTTTTTTTTTTAAGATTTTATTTCATTATTTTTAGAAAGAGGGGAAGGGAGAGAGGCAGAGAGGGAGAGAGACATCCATGTATGGTTGCGTTTCACCTGCCTCCAGCCACAGACCTGACTGGAGACCTGGTTAGCAACCTGATTATGTGCCCTGGCTGGGGAATCGAACCTGCGACCTTTGGGTTCGCAGGCCAGTGCCTTATCCACTGAGCCACCAGCCAGGGCTCAGCTTCATTCTTTTAAGAAACACTTAGCATTCTATACCACGGACAGGCCGATTTCAGCTTCATCATTACCCTATTGATATACATTTAAGGGTTTTATTTCCCAGGGTTTGGCTTTTCTCATGTAATGAAATGGGGGGTGGGGGGGGAGACCAGACCAATTGTTTTCTTCAGGCGAGTAGAGTAACACGTTTGTTTAACAAACACGCCCATGATCCCTAACCCTCCCTGAGGAGGCTGGGTGCCCAAGGGGAGAGGCAGAGGGTGGGTGGCGGAGGGGGTGGGCGCCCCGTCTGTAGGCTGGGCCCTGGCCTGTTCCAGGACAGCGCGTTTTACTCTAACACCTAGACACACGTTTCTCCACGTGGAATTCTGCTTCACGCAGCGTTAGTATGTTTTCCTTCTCCCCGTGAACCTCGAAACCTGTGTGTTCAGCATGGTTGTCGGGGGTACGTAGTGCCGGAAGCTGGGGTGGGAGGTGGTGGGAGGCACGGGAGGGATGGAGCCCTTCTCTGGGCAGCCTTTGCAAGGAAGCCGGCGAGGGGCCACCGGGGCCTGTGGGCGCCTAGCGCCTCCACCACACTGGGAGGACGTCCGCTCGTCTTCCAACTTGGTGACCATCTGAACGGGGAAGAGGAGTTTATGCGATGGAGACCTGTTAGCAAGTCAATTCCTTTATTATCGACGGCTCCGTTGTTTTTGGATAGGTTATGAAAAAGATGACCAAAGGCGCCGATTAAATAGATGTTACCGGATGTCATGGGTCATGGAAAGGGAGGACACAAGATCCATGGAAGTTGATAACCGTGCGGTAAGACTTCCTGCCTCCTCCCAGGCAGACCCCTCAATTCCCAATTCCAAAGCCATGCATTTCCAGATCGTGACTTCCAGGGGGTCCCGGCGTGAGAGACTCGGCCGGAGACGGAGCCCTGGTGGGGCCGCGCGGGCCGGCTGCCCCAGCGCGGTGACCGGGGACTAAGAAGCCGGGCTACTGTCCTGGAAACAACGCATTTGCCGAGCCAGCCGCCCTGCACCGCGGCAGCGGCCTCTCTGGGGGCAGCTTACGCTCCTGAAAGGAGATTAATTAAATGAAGGAGTATTTATTAGAGGGGGAAAACATGGCTTGTGCCAATTAGTGAGGGGAACCAGCCCAGCCATTAAGGAGTGGGGAGGGAGCGCAGTGTGGGGGGTGGGGGTTCACACACGGAGCCCGGGGGGCAAGGTGCTGCCCTGGCGGTGGGCGTTCAGCGGGGCAGAGACAATGGCGTGTGCAGGCGGGTTGGACGTACGCGTCCCCTCCGCTCACCGGTCCCCCATCCCGCCCCAACGTTTCGCTGTCTAACCCTCTGCACTGATGGTCAGAGCACTTACCAAGTAACGACCATGACCTGCTTGCTGTGATCATTGGGTACTATTTGTCACTGCTTGGACATCAGCGATGTATGGATGACTATTTTCTAATTTTCAGGTCACTAAAGGAAACATATGGCACTTGGGCAACTGGAAAATGTATCAAACTTTCTACCAAACTTAATGGAAATTCTAATTCATCAAAGAGGATGTCCCTTCCCCTCCATGGGGAACAATGTAATTTGTTCCCCAAAATTGTGATTTCTAAACGTATTAGAACTAAAAAATAATTGGTTTATACTTGCATTTAAATAAATATACAGGGTCTGGCCAGGAGGTATGCAGCCATGTACCATGAAAAAAGACATTTATCGAAGAAGAAACAAGAAATATTGTCCAAAGGACAATGACGCCTCAGTCCCCTTCAGAGTAGGCACCTTGGGACCTCACACAGTTTTCATAATCGCCATCCGCTGCCCTGTTGTAGTTTCCTGAATTTCATTGATGGTCTGAAATCTCTTCCCCTTCAAAGGTGGTTTTAATTTTGAGAAAAACCCCAAGTCGCAGGGCACCAAATCTGGGCTGTAGGGGGCTGAGTCCCCGCGGCGATTTGACGTCTCATCAAAAAAATCGGCATGAGACATGATGCCTGAGCAGGTGCATCGTTGTGATGAAGCTGCCAGTCACCAGGTGCCCACAGCTGCAGCCTCTGACTTATCCAAATTGTTTCTGCGGGGGAATGTTCAAGCTTAATGTGAAATCTGATGCAGATTCATTGCTCTACCCGTTCAGCCATGTTGAATGCGACGACCACACAGTACACGTGCTCACTTGATAGCATCCACGGCCCCCGCCCCCCGGCTCGTACAGTGAAGTCGTCATTGTTCCCACATGCGCATCCCAGTCCCCTCTCCTTGGCTGCCGGGTGACAGCGATGTCACGTAAACTGTTCTCCTTATGTTAACAATGGCTGGACCCTTTCTGGACATTGCATACAATATATTAGTTTCCTACTAACAGGTTATGCTTAGGGCAAAGGAAGTCTGCCCAACAAGCGTCTTCATTTAATTTCCTGTGCTAGTGTGTTTCATCCCACTTGTGTGGATCAGCTTGTTGGCCATAATCATGCTTGTGAAAACCTCGGCTGCTGGGACAGACTGAAGAGGAAGGGATCCCAGCATTACCTGGTCACCGCCGTCTGGGCAGCCTCACACGTGCATCTTTATCAGAGGCCGTCTGCAGCACCGCGGCCTGCTGGGAGCTCTGGGGAGGGCCTTTGCTTGGTCCTGCCCTGGGTAAGTCTTCACGCATGAACGGGTCCTGCTCCGGGTCCGCATCTTGAGTCACCAGGTCTATGTCCTTCATGGGGGCCCTGGACAGCCACCAGCTCCTGTCCCCTCCAGTTCATCATGAGGGGACCCCCATGGTGCCCAGAGTTTTGACCTAACTGGGAGGGACTCTCAGTCTCTCAGTCCTGCGAGTGATCAATACCAACGCGTCAGGTGCGCTCACCCCTCTTGTGTTTAAAAGGCTCTGATAGTTGCTGAATCAGAGGGGGGGCTTTCTCCCCACGGTGTCTCTTGAGAATGCTCCAGCACCTTTCTTGTGACTTGGGCAGGAGTCCCCACGGCAGACCGGGCCAGGGCGATGGGAAGAAACCGCCGCCGGGACCGTGGTCACTCTCCCGCCTGACACCAAACCCCCTGCAGCTGCGGACCTCCGAGGTTGTGCTGCCCACCCACTGCCCACCCTGGGCAGCGCTGGGAGGTGACGTGAGAAGAACGTGAGAAAGAGGCACCACGCCCTTCCTGTGGGAACTCGCCCAGGGCCCCTGCTCATGGGAACTTAGAAGCGGCGCCCCTGAAGGCGCCCGGCCTGGCCGCACCCCCTCTGAGTAGTGGGGTGGACACACCGTCCGGCCAGCTTTGGCGGTCAGAGGTGGTGGGACGCAGCGTTCGCTCGCATCACTCCGAGTTCGCTCTCAGCGCGCACCCGGGCTGCCGGCTCCTTGTCCATTTATTCCCAGGCAGGGCGGCTGGCAGCTCCCCCAGGGGGCCCCTGCTGTCCAGACCTGGGCGCTCCCCATTCGAGCCAGCGCTGCCTCATTCCCCTGCAGCCCATTAAGTCAGGGGTTGAATTATTCATAGTGCTGACTGGAGGCGCAGCCCATGTGATGCGGGCAAGTCAGCCAACGGGCACGGAGAGGCAGGAGGATTCAGGGCAGCGAACAGCAAATGAGCCCCAGGCGGCCCCTGTGGGTGCTGTGGACGGTCCCGGGGTGGGGGGCGGGTTTAGGAGAAGGAGGCAGGGACTCAGAGAAACAACGTAGCCATTGGTAAACAGACGGTGGCCTGAAGGCCACGCCCTGTGTAGAATGCGGTTGCCCAGGTCTCCCTTCTTGCTCCTGCTATGAGACAAAAGCTTGATCCAAAGCCTTTTAATGTGGTCCCAGGCCAGTGGCCCATTGGCAGCGGAGTCTGGACCTAGAGACCGAAGTCCCTCTCCAAGAGTAAGTGCCAACATGGCCCCCGGAGCCCTGCGCTCAGGCACGCCCAGCTCCCCGTCTGCAGCGGGTGACAGTCCCTGCTGGGAGGGCCGGGGCAAGGGGAGGCAGGGCTCACCAGGAAGGCCCCCAGTGCTACTCAGGACGCAAGCCCAGGTCGGTCTGGCGCCTGGTCCCCGTGCCTAGGAGACGTGGGGTTGCACAGGGCGCGGAGTGAAAAGGGTGCGTGTTAAAGTCCTCTCGCAGTTGGGAGTGAAGAATTCCCTTCTTGAGGGAATTCCTTTCTGTGCGTTGGGCCAGCGGGTGACCCGAGTGGGGCAGGTGGGCCTCCTTGCACATTCCTGGTGGCGGCTGGGTCGTTCAGGACCTGGGTGATGGCGCTCCCAGGTATCGGGCCAGAGCGCCCGCCTTCTCTCCAGGGTGGGGAAGAGTCTGCCACTGGAGAGAACACTGAGGCCGGGTCCTGCTGGTGGAAGGACAGGGCGCTGTGTGCCCAGCCCCCCAAAGCCCTGTGTCCCTCCTTGGTGCCTGCTTGTCCTCCACCCCGCCACCTACTCAGTCTTTCCACCCAGGCGCCTCGCTGGCCCTGCACGTGACACTTTGGGCTGAGGTTCTCCAGTTGGGAGCTGACAGAGCCCTGAGACATGTAATCACCCAAGAAGGACGCAGCGGGAAATACACGAAAACGAAGTAGATAAACAACTCCGAGGCACAAATCCTGGAAAAACCACGGATGGAGACAAATCCCAGGAACAAATAGCGGAGTAGAAGTACTTTTCAGAAAGAGTTCATGTAACACACTACGAGGACAGCAAATACAAGACAGGGAACATACACACGGGGAACTTCTACCGAGTAAGTCAGGACATAATACGAAAGCAACTCAAATGTCCGTGAAACACACCCGGGGCAGGAGGCCAGCAGGCTCAGGACGGAGACTGGCCAGGGTGCAGGCCCGTCACACGGTCCTAACAGGGGATCCTGAGCATCGAGACAGGTGGTGAGGCCGGTCGGTGGACTCAGGGCCGCTGACTGTCCCTGCTGGGGCCGCGTCTCCCGAGGGCCAGCCCTGCGCCTGCCTGGCCGGGTCCAGCCCCCTCCCGGTGGAGTCTGTCCTCTTCCGCACCTCGGGAGGAAGTGACGGGGGTCCCTGCCGCCCGCCAGCAGCACCTGCGGCCGCTGCCCGTGCACACCCCGGCCACACGCCCTGTAACTGCCTTTCCAGTAGGTGGGAATTTCACTTCCTTATTTCCAGGCATAAATAATTGCAGATGCAAACTTGCAGCCTTAATTTAGACACAAGGGTTGAGAACGCAGCTCTGAAACCCCCAACAATCCCTCGCACCTCCGCGGGGGAGGGAGGGGCCTGACCCCAAGTCACCAGAGCCCCGAGCCTGCGGGGACCCAGCCTGCAGGAGGGAGAGGCAGGTGGCTTCTCCTCCTTCCTGCCCCGCTCGCCCTGCTCCTGAAGGAGGGCTGCCACCTGGAGCCGTGACTTCCACCCTCTCCACCGCACGGCACCCACGGGGTGATTGCCGAAGTCCTCCCGCGCACCCCAACATACTTTTCGTTTGGCTGGTAGGGCCAACACATAAATACAGTTTTGATTGGTTTACGAAGAGATAAGCCTAAGAGTAAATAGCTGCAGCACTGGCTCCAAGCTGACTTTGTAAAAATCAGGGTGTCTGGTACCGAGAATGAGCCGACCAGACGCAACCTCGTGACATCATCTCCCTTGGGGTGGGGCACACATGGGGTAGCTGCCGACCCTCACAGCCCCGGGGCCCGTCCCATGATGCTGTCTGTGCACCTGACTGTCCCCATGTCCCCACTCCTAGGACCAGGTCCCAGCTTGGGCGGCAGGAGGCAACCGTTTCTGGTGGGAGCGGTTGCGGGGGTGGCCCTGAGCCTGCTCATCCCCCGGAGGTGAGGGGGCTGGGACAGGGCCTGGGCGGGGGCTGAAGTGTGTCTCTCGATTCCCCTGGCTTCACGGATTTATGGTAAAATGACCGGTAGCTGGAGGCCATGGGCCATGCAGCACTGCTGGCGGGGCCTGCTGTGCCCGGGCCTGGGCCACCACCTGGCTCAGGTGTGGGGGGCACCCGAAGGCTCCCTGGCTGAGTGGCTGACCAGCTCCGAGCTGCAGCTGCCCCAGGTGGGCGGCCTTGGCAGGTCCCGAGTTCAGGACGGCCGAGCGAGGTCAGCCAGGGACCCCCAGCCCTGGGATGGGCCTCAGGAGGTGGCAGCAGAGTCCACTCTGGCCCCGGGGCTGCCCTGCTTTGGGACATTCCTGGTGGGACTCTGTGCCCCCAAGCAGCTGAGGCAGCGGGGTCCCACCTTGGCGGGGTCGGCCCTCCAGGAGCCCAGAGGCCTGGGCGGGAGGCGGCCTGAGCTGCGGCCGGTGGGAGTCAAGCCTGGCTGGTGGGGCCCCGCAGGTGGGGAAGAGGGTGCGCTGGGCCGGGAGAGAGGGTTCAGGGGTGCCGAGGGGGGTGCGCCGATCCCGTCCGCTGCGCAGAGAGGAGCACCTGGCCCGAGGGACACAGCGACACCGTCCCTCCGGGGCGGGGTGCTGAGTGGAGGCTGGAGAAGGGCCTGCCTGCACCCCGAACAAGGAAACTTCTCTTGCGGCGCGGTGGGTGCTGGGAGGGAGCCCAGGGCCCCTGGGGATGGGGACGCTGCAGTCCTACCACGTGGCTCAGCGTGAAAGGTCCCTGTCCCGGTTCCAGCAGAGAAACGTGCTCCCGTTCAAAAGAACACACATGTGGGGGCGTCTACCCACAGGGGCCTGCGGTTTCTGCAGTTAGGGTGGGAGGCTTCCTGCAGCTGCAAGGCCTGCTGGGAGGAGACACAGGGCCCCACCTCAGCCCACGGGGGCCACCCCACCTCGCTGCCACCACGCCTCCCTGGGCCGGGGCCGGGTGGCCCTGCTGCGGGCCTGCGCTGGCCAGGAAAGGGAAGAATGGGCAGGTCACCCAGGCTCTGAAGAGGACAGCCAGGCAGAAACGCTCGTCAGGAGAGCCCTGGGGGCAGTGGGGGCGGCCATCCTCTGGGTCCTGCAGACACTGAAGCTGCGCTGGGGACACTGGGGCACTGAGCGCCCAGCGGGAGCCCCGGCCACGCGAGACCCCGGCTTTGGGGCTGAGGCACAGCTGCCCGTCGGTCCCAGAAGCCGGCTCACCCGTCTCCCTCAACGAGACGGGGCGACTGGAAGGGAGGGAGCCTGGTGAACCCACAGGGGGGCGGAGGATGCAGGGACAGCGGCGGGTGGGTCTGCGGGGACCAGAGCGGGTGCAGCAGGATGGGGGGCAAGGGAGGCAGTGCAGCTCCCACCCCCACCCAGGGGAGCAGAGCACCGGGCGGCAGGTAGGACACCCCCTGTGCTCCGGAGATCCGTGCCGGAGGCGGCGTGGCCCGGGCACGTGGGAGCTGCGGGGCTGATTCTCCAAGGTTATCCCACCACTGACCCGGTGTTAACCTGCTCCCCGAAAATGAACACAACGCCCCCCATGCTCTGCTGCAAAGACCCCGGGGAGCCAGTCAGACTTCCACTAGGCGAACGATGTTGCCCACCAAGAAGAGCTGAAAGAATAGCGACAAGAAGTAATGGTCCTTTTTTTTTTTATCTGGTTCTGTTTTGCTTGTTGTTAGCTTGTTCATTATTGTCCCGTAATGGGTGAGATCATATGATATTTGTCCTTCACTGACTGGCTTATTTCACTAAGCATAATACTCTCCAGTTCCATCCGTGTTGTTGCAAAGGGTAGGAGTCCCTTCTTTCTTTCTGCTGTGTAGTATCCATTGTGTAAATGTACCCAAGTTTTTTGATCCAATCATCCACTGATGGGCCCTTAGGCTGTTCCCAGCACTTGGCTATTGTAAATAGTGCTGCTGTGAACATAGGGGTGCATAAGTTCTTCTGAACTGGTGTTTCAGGTATAATCCTAGCTAAGGAATTGATGGATCAAAAGGCAGTTCCATTTTTCATTTTTTAAGGAAACCCCGTACTGTCTTCCACAGTGGCTGCACCAGCCTGCATTCCCACCAACAGTGCACCAGGGTTCCCTTTCCCCACATCCTCGCCAGCACTTGTTGTTGGTTGATTTGTCGATGACGGCCATTCTGACAGGGGTGGGGTGGCATCTCACTGTGGTTATTAACAAATGTGCTCCTCACAACACGCCCCTCTGAAGCTCAGGGCCGGGGAAGCGTCCCCGTGGGTCCGCAGCCCAGCGAGTGCGGCCCTGCGTGCGTCCGGCGGGCCCAGGAAGCTCGGAGCGAGGCCGGCTAGTGAGTCAAGGTCTACGTCTCTCCGGGGACTTGTCACCGCCGCTTCTCCCCAACGTCCTCGCCCCGCGCCCCTGCGGTTCCTGCGCAGAGCTGGCCCCCGGCCCCTGCCCCTCGTCCGCATTTGGGGTTTAACTGTGAGCATCTTGGAAACAACTCTG
This sequence comes from Noctilio leporinus, assembly GCA_004026585.1. Taxonomy (NCBI): domain Eukaryota; kingdom Metazoa; phylum Chordata; class Mammalia; order Chiroptera; family Noctilionidae; genus Noctilio; species Noctilio leporinus. The sequence continues at coordinate 15,284 of PVIW01007774.1, read as the reverse complement.
AAGAGGGAGCCGGCTCGACTTGCTTGCAGGGGAGGACGGGTGACGAGGACGGTGACAAGGACAGGTGACGAGGCTCTGACCCAGACGTCTGCGTGGAGCCCCAGTGGCGGTTCTGCCCCCCTCACGCGGGCTGGGGGGCTGGGCGGGACGCCCCCTGGGGCTCCGAAAGGGAGCGCCGCGGCCCCGCCAGCCATTCCGGGGCTGGAAATTCCACAGCGTGAAGGAAAAGCAAGTGCTGCCCTTCGGAGAGCGAGGCCTCAAGCCACGATGAGTCACGGCTACTTTTGCCTCCGTCTCTGCTTCTTCACAAAACCTAAAACTTCCCCTTTCCCCCGAGTCCGGCGCTCACCTCCTCTTCCTGTGCCCGCCCGCCCGTCCCGGAGGCTCCCGGCCTGAGCCCCCCACCCCCACCCCCACTTCAGGGGGCAGGGGTCCCACAGCAGCGCCCACCTCCCCGCCCCACCCCAGGCCTGCGTGCTCGGACCTCTGTCCTCCTCCCCGCGGACCCCGGGCTCCAGGAGCAGCCCCTGCCCACCCACTGCCCTCTTGACACTGCCCTTCGGGTCCCCAGCCTTGACCCCTCTGCCCTCAGCTCATGCTGACCCGGCTTCTGTGTGTCGCCCCCAGGAGACAGAGTCCCTCAGAGATGCCGTCCTGTCCCCATGTGTCACCAGCCCCCCACGGGATCCTGTTACCCTGTTTATTCTTCCCCGAAGTTGCCTCTTTTCTGTTCACTGTCAATCCCCCCGGGAATTCAGGAGAAACAGCCCCTGTCTTGATCCTTTGCTGTGTTCTGAGCATCATACGCGAATGAATGAATGAATGAATGAATGAATGAATGAACAAAGAGGGGGTGACTCACTCCTGCAAGGCCCCCAGCCTTCCTCAGCAGGGCCCTTGCTGTCCCCCAGCCTCTGCCTTGGGGTTGTCCCCTTGTCATCTGTCGCACACAGCAGCCTGATGGATTTTCCTAGAACACTGACTGCCCTTTGAGCACCTCCCCGGTTCCCTATTCTGCACCCAGGACCCGGCCTAAGTGTGACCTGCGCAGCTGAAGGCGCTGGTCACCCGCTGCTGCCGAGAATCCAGTTTCGCCTCCTCTGTCCCCACCTTTCCACGCCTCCTTCCTGGCCTCACCTGCCCCCTCCTGGGTCTCCCTGCTCCAGGGACCGCATGCCCGCTGGATGGAAATAGAGCAAGATGGGTGGCATTTAGCCCCACTCCCCACTCACCCCTGCGGCCTCACGGCTGCTTCTTTGCGGCAAAACGTTACTGGAACAGGCAGAATAAGAAAAGCCCATCAAACACAGGCAACGTGTTGGTTTCCTTACCCACGTCTTCTGCTCTCTGCGGCCCTTGCTCCGAGGCTGGTCCGATCTTAGCGGTGCCGGACACCTCCCCGCTCTGCACCTTCCCTCCAAAGGGCATCGAACACGTCTTACGTGGAGTTTCTCTTCCGCGCTCTGCAGCAGGGACCCGGTACCTGTGTCACGCGTCCATCAACACGCGGGTGCGGATCGAACCCGTGCGGCAGGGGAACGTGTCGGCAGCCAAGGACAGAGATCTTGCTGCTGGCTCCCGGTCCTCACGACTGCCCTCCGCAGTCGGGCCAGCCCTGGGTGGTCACTAGGCGTCTCCTGCGTGGGGAGACACGCCAGGGCAGATGACGCAACGCCGGACAAGAATAGACATGCCGGTGCCCGACGTGGCGCACGGGACTTCCCCCAACGACCAGCTGTGACGTCATGGGCACTGGGACGGAGGAGGAACGAGAAGCGTGAAGGTGACGGTAGCAGACGTGGAGGAAGAAAACGTTTCTTACTGAGTTTTCAGGTGAAACGCACAGGGCAGGTGCCTTGTTGTGAGCGCCCCGGCTGGCGGTGTCCTGGCGGGTTCGGTGCTCCGCTGCTCCGCTCACCGTGGCCTCCGCGGCGGCTCAGGTGGCCCCTGCTGTCCGGGTTCGGGGGGGGCTTTCAGCCGCCGAACCAGAGTGGAGCCCCCAGGCGCCTCGCTCGCCCACTCCCGCCCCGGGAAGGGGGCGCTGGAGAAGCACCCTCTTTCCTCCTCTTCCCATCGTCTCTCAGGCTTCCCGCCATGTTGAGGTGGCGATGAAGCCCACCGAAGGCCCCACCACCCAGGCCTGCCTGCGTGGACGCTGGTGCGCCTGGGGTCCCACAACCAACCTCACTTCGGGCACCCCCGGGCACCCCCGTATCCGGACAGGCCCCCCGTGGGGAGGTGACGGGCGTGTCTGCGCCCACCTGCGCTGGCGCCGGCTCCGTGAGGGCGGAGAAGGGGGGTTGCCAGCACGTCCGCGCGCCCGCACCTCCTCACCCTGTCACAGCAGCGGGGCACCACGGCGGCTGTTCTTGTTTCTGTTTTCAAAGAATTTCTGGCCCCTTCACGGATCAGGAAATTCTGGAAATCAGGCAACAAAACCTAATCCCGTGGTATTTCCTACGCAAATAGGCACCAAAAGTTCAGTTTCCAGATCAGCGTTCCACCTGCTGGTGCTCATCTCACCGCGAGTGGAAGCAGCAGAGGGTCTCGGGTCACCCCAGAGGGAGGCACCGTACCCCCTGGCAAGGCCCCCCACCCCGCAACATGGGGCAGAGTCTGTTTCACACTCAGTTTTCTGGGGACAAATACTGTGCAGAAGGACCTCCTGGGAAAACAGCAAAGTTAAAATCCCGTCGGTGGAAGGTTGGCTCACTCCCAGAACAGGGTGTCCTAGATACCTGAGCGCCCGCAGGTAGAGATCTCTGCCCCAGCGGACACGGCCGGAGCCCATGAGCGCACACACGGGTCCAGGGCTCAGGGGAGCCCATGTCGGGAGAGAAACAGGTGCCCCGAGCCACACACTGCTCCCCTTCCTATGCCGCCCCCCCTTGCTCCATGTGGGTCTTGGGCAGGCCCCCTACCCTCTCCCAGCTCCCGTGCCTGTTCCGTGTCTGCCCAGCTCTGAGACGCGCACCTCCGGGTTTCCTGCCTTCCCTCCAGGAGCCCCTACCCTTGGGATACAGGACTGAAGAGACACACCCTTTCCCCTGCGGGGCCCTGTGCGCCCAGCGCCGTTGGTCTCCGAGTGTGGGTGCCGGCGGGCCCGTGGGCCACCAGTTTATGTCCCGCCTCCAAGCTAAAGAGGGTTTTCACACTTTCACAGTTGTCAGTGTCTGCTTTCAGGCTACAGCCCCGGGGTTGAGCTGCCGCAAAGGTCCCAGGGCTCAAACCCCTCAACCGCTTCTGCCCGGGGCCTCGGGGAAGAATGCGGACCCCCCGACCGCCTGCCGTCCCAGAGGCTGGGGTGGGGGGCTCCACACCCCAACAGCCTCGGTCGGTCACATGCTCTGCTTGCTGGAGTCGCAGCCACTTTTCTCTTCCATGTTGATCAGCGGGAAGCTGAAGCTGTCAGTTTTCAACCTTCACCTTCCCTCGCGTAGGTGTTCAAGTCCTTGGCCGCACCCCGTACGTTTGGCCTATGTTCTTGCTACTTTTCTGCTTCGTTGTTCTATCTGCTGTCTATTAAAATTTCCAACTATTATCCACAAATTGTATACTTCTTTTATTTCTGTCATCTTCCGCCTCCTGTGTTTTTAATTCTATTATTAAGTACATATACATTTATAATTGTTTTAGCTTCCTGAAACATTGCTGTTTTATGCTTATGAAATGTTTCACCTTATCTTGAACAATACTTTATTTGCACAGTTGATTTTGTCTGCGATGAGTATGAACAGTTCATCTGTCTAATGGATATTGCCTACATGTTACATCTTTTTTTTTTTTTTTTAAGATTTTATTTCATTGTTTTTAGGAAGAGGGGAAGGGAGAGAGGCAGAGAGGGAGAGAGACATCCATGTATGGTTTGCCTTTCACCTGCCTCCAGCCACAGACATGACTGGAGACCTGGCTTGCAACCTGGTTATGTGCCCTGGCTGGGAATCGAACCAGTGACCTTTGGGTTCGTAGGCCGGCGCCTTATCCACTGTGCCACCAGCCAGGGGTCATGCTATATCTTTTATTAGCTTTTTTATTCCAACCTATTTACGTATTTGAATCTGAGATGTGTTTTCTGTAGGGAGCATGGAGTTGGGCCTCGATTTTTTTTTATCCAAGTTGACAATCTGCACCTTTGTGTGGGCATTTCATTCATTTCCATTTCATATAATTATTATTATTTTTAAGATGTTATGAATTATTTTTAGAGAGAAGAGAAGGGAGAGAGGAAGAGAGAGAGAGAAACATCAATGCATGATTGCCTTTCACCTGCCTCCAGCTATGGACCTGGCTGGAGACCTGGCTTGCAACCTGGCTGGGAATCAAATTCATATAATTATTGATATAAAGGAATGTACAGCTGCCAGTTTTTAAATCTGCTTTCCATTGTCTTACATGGTTTTTAATTTCTTTTGTGTTAGATAAATATTTTAGTGCACTATTTTAATTTTAATTTCTCTAATTTTTGCTGCATTCAAACTGTTTATTATCTCAGCGGCTATCTTAGAGACTACCATAGTTAGTTATCACAATCTGCCTCAGATAGAAACTTGGCACCAATGCATCTCCTCTTCCTCATCCCACCTTGGACTTACTATTGTTATTTGGGTTATTTTTATATAGGTTATGCACTTAAGAACACATTATTGTAAGTTATTGTTTTACTTTAACTTTAAAGTTAAAGTACCCTTTAAAGAAGTTAGGAAAAGTCGTAAGAACCATGTTTGAAGAGGGTCTGTACTTATGCACACATTTCCTCCTGTGACTTTGAGTTTCTTGCTGGCCTACTTCCTTCTAGCTAGAAGGACTTTCTGCTGTGGTTCTTGCTGGGCAGATCCGTTGCCTGCACATTCTCTCAGTTTTTGTTTAGTTGGCCATGCCTGATGGATAGTTTTACTGGATGTCCAATCCTTGATTGACATGGTCTCTTAGCACATTAAATGTGTCATCCCACTGCTTTTTAGCTTGTATTGTTTTTAATGAGAAAAGAGCATTAACTGAATTGTTTCTCTCTTCTAAGTGGTGTCTATTCTCTCTTGATGTTTCCAAGATTTTCTTGTCATGCTTATCTTTTTTAAAAATTAACTAAGGTGTGTCTAGGTGTGCTTCTCTTTGTGTTTGTCCAAACTGGAATTTACTGAACATTTGGATCCATACATCAATATTTTTATTCAACTTGGAAAGGTTTTTGCCACTATTTTTTCCAGATAATTATACCCCTTTCCCTCTCATCTACTCATCTGGGACTCTTATTATCTGTATATTGATAAACTTGGTGTTTTACACAGGTCTAGGTCTCTGAGACTTTGTCCATTTTTGTTTAATCTTTATTTTCATTATTCATATTGACTACCAATCTTGCTCTGTCTGAAAGGTTACTGAATTTTTCTTCTGCTATCTCAAGTTTGCTAGAAAGCCCTGTACGGAAAATTTTTATTTCAGTTACTATTCTTTTCAACTCCAGAATTTCCATTTGTTTTTAATAGTAATTTCTATCTTTTTATTGGTTTTCTGTATTTCCTAAATCTAATTGTTGAGTTGCACATACATTTATACCAATATATACCAATTAAAGGTGGGGTTTACTTGTTATTTGATTTTATACCCAATAACTATATAATATCAGATGCAAACTATAATATATCATGAATTTTCAAGGTGGGAATTTTATCTACCAATGGTTAAAACCAGGACTTTAAGTCATTTTAATAAAAAGTCTGTTGAAACATTTTCTGAATAATGTCCATAGAATACAAGTTCCATGAGATAGTAATCTTAATTGTTATGTAAAAAAATAAATGTTTTCCACACAGTAACCTTGGAAATGTTATACATTTTATCAACATCATGGATATTGACAGTATATATTAGAATATTAATGTCTCTAAAAATTTCATACGGAAAACAATCCATAACAAGTAATGATAATTCTTAACCAAACTTACCAAATAGAAAGTGGCTTTGATTCCAGCAGAAACAAGTTTAAATATTTAATGATAAAATTCTCCTTTAACAGTACTATTCAAATAAAGTTCTGTGTTGACAATTCTAATAAAATGTACAGAATGTATAAGAGAAACATCACTGAAAAGTGTAACAGGAAAATTATTAGGAATGTTACTGAAAATCTAGGATGCAATGACATTGAGAGCTGAAACATCCTGAATGTTGGGAGACACATAAATCTACAGAATCAAGCATCCAACTGACTCCCCAATAGGATAAATCAGAGAAACCCATGCTAAGGCATCTCATCATGAATCTTCTGAAAACTGCAAATAAAGAAACTCTCAAAAGTGGCCAGAGAGACACAGCACAGTCTTTGTTTGGGACAATCTGAACCATAGTGGATTTCTCAATAAAACAAATCACAGAGAACAGTGGTGATTGTTTTTCCAATGTGAATTTCATATTTAGAAAAATGATCTTACAGAAACTAAGGGGAAATGGAGACATTCAGGAAGTTAAAAAGAATCCTAAAAGAACGTATCACAAATAGACCACCCTTTAACGATGACTGAAAGTTCTCTGGATAGAAGACAAATGAAAAGGGAGAAATCTTAGTGTGTCAGGGATGGTGTCTGAGCAAGAGAAACAGCAGCAAATACAAGAGGCCTCCCTCCTCACAAGCCTGACAAGCGGCCTTGGATGGCTGAAGAACAGGTAAGAAAAGGGGCTCAGGGGTGACTGGGGCTCCACACCCCCCCCAGCTGGTTGAAGGTTCACAACAGTGGACTATGATGAGCCCTGCCTGCAAATTGCAGTTCCCAGGTCCATCGTCAGCAGCACCGTGCAGAGAACTGTGCTCACCGCAGTGGAACTAAACCAGGGAGGCACAGTTATACAAATGGGGGGCAGGCGGGTGCTGCGGGGGAGGGACCTGCATGTCTGATAGCATGGAGGGAGCTAGATGCACACCGGTCTACGTAAGATGAGGAACCTGGCTGAGCTCCGTGGACTGCCCCAGGGCCAAAGCGGTGGTTCTCCTACGATGCTGCAGGTTGTTTTTAAAATATTATTATTATACAGAAAGGAAGGGAGAGAGTGAGAGACAGAGAGAAACATGTATGCGTCACTGGCTGCTTCTGGCATGTGTCCTGACTGGGGATCAAACCCACGACCTTGGCACATGGGGACGACAGGAGCCATCTGAGCTCCCCACAGGGCTGGTGCTGGAGTTTTGCAAGATGGTGTCGTAGAATGAAACCAGGGGGAGGGGGCACGGGGTCTCATGGGGGCTGCTCGCACCTGCGTGTGACTCTCAACTATCTGAAAGTTAAACAGTTCCGTGGCCTCCCCCCAACCTTGGAAACAACGGGCCAGAGGCGGGAAGGGAACGCGGGCATCGCTGAGGAAGTGGTGAGACACTTCCATGTAAGCTGGGGAAACGGGCCCAGCAGCCGGGACAGCTGCCGGACCGGCCCTGGGACTCAGCCACCAAGTCAGCGCGGGCAGGAGCCGTGGTTTTCGCCAAGAACTGACTTGGGTAAAAATAAAGAGATCAAGAAGGAGGAAAAGGCAAGACAGAACCAGTGCAACTGCTTGAAAATAAATTGTAAAATGGTTGATGTGAATAGAACTATAACATTGGTTATACGAAAGGGGAACTGAAAATCTTGCAGAGAGAAGATTATGATGGTCAGGCTGAACTCCAAGATGGTGAGAGAAAGAAAACATAAGGCTTCATGACTTAGGTACAATGAAAGGCAGAGAGCTTGAAAGTTCCTTAATGAAAAAGAAAATAGCTAATCAGATTGACAAATTCCTGCCCCGACAGATGAAAAAACAGCGTACATTACTAACTTCAGGATTAAAAAACGGGACATTTGTATAGAAACCAGAGGCATTAAAAGGCTAATATTAGGGTTTTATGGAAAGCTTTATGCCAATTAATTTGACAATTCAGATAAAAGTAAAATCCCTAGAGAAATGCAGCTTTTGAAAACTAACATCTAAGACACTGACTATTTGACTAATCCTGTGAGTCATGAAGAAATGGACTCTCATATGAAATCCTTCCCCCAAAGGAAACTCCTTTTCCAATTGGCTTCACGGGTGATTTTTTTCCCCAAATTCTCCCAGGCAATAGAAAAATAACCTTCCATCTGACTTTTAAGATGCTATCATGACCTTGACGCAAGAAAAGGAAATTTTAGCCCAATCTTTGCATGAACGGAGGCAACACTTTTGACCCAAATATTCACCAAATCTAGAAATAATTAATCACAGTGAGTTACGTTTACTTCAGGCATGAAAATTTTCTTTAACATCTGCACATGTGCCAATATGTATACTTTACCACATTTGCAGATGAAAGAGAAACATCTTATAATGATCTCCGCACATGCAGCAAAAGCATATGATAAAACTGAATATCTGTTCATGATTTTTAAGAAAAGTCTTAACCTAGGAATAGAAGATCCTTTATTAATCTTATTAAAAATATCCACAAGTAGCCCTGGGTGGTGGCACAGTGGATAAGGCGCCGGCCTGCGAACCCAAAGGTCGCTGATTCGATCCCCAGCCAGAGCACATAACCAGGTTGCAAGCCAGGTCTCCGGCCAGGTCCCCAGCTGGAGGCAGGTGAAAGGCAACCATACATGGATGTGTCTCTCCCTCTCTGCCTTCCTCCCTTCCCCTCTCTAAAAATAATGCATAAAATCTTATACACACACACACACACATACGAAACAGAACAAAAAGCAAGAAATAAAAACCTCCAGCAGCTTCCACTGGGACGGAGTTAGCACCTCCTGGACCAACACCCCCCACACCCCCACACCCCACTCCCGAAACCAGCTGAAAACCCCAAGAACACAAGCCCCAGGCGCTGAGAGTGAAGTCGGGCAGGCGGACCTGACAGCCGGGCTGACACTTGGACAAAAACAGCAATAGGGGCTGAGCTTCTTTTTTGTAATTTTTGGCTTTTAGCAGGTAGGTAGTGAGGCCCCAGTTTGCACCAGGTAAACCGATGGGGGGTGCCTGGGCCCAGCTGGGATAGGAGGGGCATCGAGGCAGGGGCAGGGCCACCATGCTGGGCAGTGGGCTCCGTCCAGGGGGGTGCAGTGCAGAAATGGAGCGGGAAACTGGGTCGAAAATACAAGAAGGGGGCTTGCTGAAAACCATGTTCTGGGTTGGAATTGGGACTCTCCCTGGAATTCATGGCTTTATAGAGAACGGTTACCTGGTCGAGGAAATGTGCCCAGGTGTTCCGCACCTGGAAGGACGGGGAACAGCAGCAGGGAGCCCCCTGGACCCTGTCTAGTTTCTGAGAACCAGTTCCAACCGTGTCCCGGAGAGGTTCGTCTTTCTCACCGTCCTCACTCGGCCTCCCACTTCTGCCCGTGACCAGCTCCCGGGGTGCTCCGTACGGGTCTCAGAAGCCTCACATTTGAGATTTCCACCAACAGGAAAAGATACAATTGTCACCGTTTAATCGACTAGACAGGCTGGGGTGGAGCAAGGGATCACTCTGAATAAACAGAAAATGTTAAAGCAAGCAGTTTCCTCAACCAAAGGTGCCTGTTTTTCCTGACGTCCACATTTGGGTGTCAGAGCACATTTCATCTGCTCTATGCGAGTAAGCATGTTTTTACCATGCAATGCATGCGAGGTCAAAAACTGTCCCATCTTGAACGTCACTGCGGTGCAGCGGCGGTGGGTAGGTGGGTAAGTGCCGGCCTCCCAGACTGTGAGAAATGAAGTCTGTTTCCCTCACGGCCAGCACCGGCTCAACTGTGAGGGTGACGGGCTGAAGGTCTCACAGGGTCATTTGAGAGCCTGAGTGCAGACGGGCCATTTCCAGCTTCAGCCAGAAGGCAGAGCTGTGTCTGCAGCCGACGGAAGATCTATATTTATGTTTTTGGACAAGACTCTCAGCCTTTAAACCTCCAAACGCTGCTGACAACCTCAAGAAGAGGAACACTTCTAACTGGAAAGCGTTCCTCCCTTACCAAGAACAGCGTTGTGGGAACTCGGAGAGAAATATTGGACAAGGTAAAGGTGAAGTTCCGTTTCACGACCATGGCCGGCAGAGGTACAGCGCCGGGCCCTGGGGCGAGAAGGGGCTGTGGAAGCCGAAGCTGAGATATTTCAGGGACCACTTGCACGTGCCCAGCTCTGCTTGCTTCTCTGAAGTGGAGGTGCTGGGGAAGTGTCCAGTCATCAGCCCCTGTCACAGAGAATATTTCCAGGTTAGCTGCAGTGGGGTGTTTCTCACGCCCTAAACTGGGCACGTGACCGAGAACCTGATGCTCTTTGGGGGGCGGGGACCAGCGTGCTGTGCTCTGTCCCAGACAGAGTTCTCCTGGATCTGAACGGTCTTGAGGCCGCTTCCGAAAGGCACCCAGACAGGGGGACATGTTTCTTCTGATGCTCACAGTGGCTATGACCCCCGACCCCCAGCTAAACATGCTAGAATCGCTCCATGGAGCCTCACCTACCATATGGGGTGTCCTTTTGCCCCCTCACTTTTCAGACAAGCAAGCCAAGAAGTGTGGCAACCTGTCATGGAAAGAACAAAATGGGGAAGGTGACCTTTTGTTCAAAATAGGAAATTAATTCTAAGAACTAGTAGCTTGCATCTGAATCCTGATTCCCTGCTCTGAGCAGTGACGCAAGGATTTTCCCTGTGTTCTCGGTAGCGCTGAGGTGAGCTGTTCTGTGAGAATTCCCCCGACACGGGAAACCTTGACTCCAAACAGAAAATACTTGGTACTTACCACCCACTCAAGCGAGGAGAGAATCCCTGCTGCACCCACGGTCGTCACGGCAGTCACAGCCCCTGTGGGATGGGGCGGGGCCCAGAGGGCAGGGGCTGGCTGTGCTTTCAGTCCCAGGATCCGCATCTGGGAGCTTCACTCGTGACTCAGGTCTCGGCCATGCGTGTAGGGCCTTCAGCCGAGACACTCACTGTCTGGGGGTGAGGCCAGGGGACCCTCAGGAACCATAAAGCTCCAAATACACTTCTAGAAATCAAAGGAGAACAGTCACCAGAAACGCTGCCCTGGGCACCAGGATGTGCAAGGCGATAATGTTGTTGCTGAGAAGCTGAAGTGGTTTATTTTACGCCCTCTGATTTTTAAAGCACCGGGGTTCCATTTGTGTAACATCGGGGCATTTTCTGGTACTTTCCCTTCCCAACTTTCTGTCAGAGCTCCCCGTATGGATACATAACAGCCCCCACGTGCCGTGAGCTAACGGCAGCGAACTTACAGGTTAGCCGCCATCATCGCTAGGAACGTGCGTGGGAATCAAGTACTCGGTTGAACCGTGTTAAAGGGCTAACTCTGGAGGTACAAGCGGCCGGATATTGGCTGTGATAGGCGTCAGCCCAAATGGCCCTGCTGCTGCCCAGGAACAGGGGGTCCGGGAGGTGAACAGATTGGCCGCAGCGAGGCAGGCAGGAACGGACCACGGCCCCAGGCCCGCCTGCGTCTACAGCCACGGCCTGTTGGCCACGGCTGTGCACCCACCTTCCTGGCAGCTCCCCTTGTTGCCCGGGATGAAGTTTTAACGGCCTGAATGGGGCGTCCTGTCCTTGCCCCAGGGGTTCTGCCCCGTCCTGGCTGCTTGCTGCCCTCGGTTTCCCAGAAGCTGCCTCTCCTTCTCCCGGCTCCGAGGTAGGTCCCCAACGGTCCGTCCCTTCCTCCTGGTGCCTTTGGCGGGAGAATCCCCACCTGGGGTACGTTTCCAAGCACCCCGTCTTCGCAAGCCAGTGGCTATTGAGAGCCTTGGCCTTGGAACACAGCTTTGTGTTAACTCCGTTTCTTTCCCAGGCTGGGGAGACTGTGCCTAGAAATCTGTCCACCAGAGAGGGGCATCAGCCGTTTTCTTAACAAGACCAATGGCTACCAGACCCCAGGTCACACATGGGTTGTCCTCACGCCTGTAGTTTGGAGTCATTGCCATCAGCCGGCACCGGGCTAAGTGCTCCTCATGTGCCCTGTGTTTCTGTTCTCACAGTGACGTCTGAGTCATTGTCATGGACCCACCCAGCAGACAACGGAAAGGAGGGACAGGGGGCACTGCTCCGGATGACACAGGGCTCCCCTAGGACGTCCAGCCCCGGGCCCAGAGCTCTGGGCTGCGACACTGTCCTGCTCAGATGTTGGACTTGAGATGATTTGTTTGCTTATCTAAGTCTTTAATGCTGAGCCTGTGTATGTAAGTATGTACACATGTGATTCAATGTCCAGTTACACAGCTTCCTAATACAACACGTCACACAGGCACACATAGTTCGAGCCAAGCAACGACGCTTTTTGACCATTAGAAGCATCTACTCGTTTTTAAGCAGGTGTTCGGGGCGCTGTGGAAACTGTCTCTGGCTGACGGTGAATGTCACAATGCACGAGCCCAGGGGACAGGCCACTAAGCCCCTCATTATCATTGTTTCCCCTCTGCCTTACTGGATTTGGAAAAGACACGAGAGGCCACTTTAGGCCTGGGGGCGTCTTTGCTGGACCCCCAGGATGGCCCAGGACCCCAGCGATCGGGGGCCGCTGGTGTTGGACTGTGTTTGAGGAAAGTTCTTGTTCATTTCTCAGAACTCCACTTGGGAAACCTTCCTTTCCGCCTGCCCCCGTGCCGGCGTTTTTCTAAACAGGCTGGTTTTGTCCGATGCTGCCCACGCTAATGGAGAATGATGGATGTGTATCACTTGTTTTTCTAAATTATTTACAGCTCCTTAAAGCACCAAAAAAATAATGCAGGGAATATACTGCTGGCAGACAGCACGACACTAAGATGGATGTGACGGGCAGAAACTGAAGGCTCCGGCTTGAATATTGGCCGGACTCCATGCAACTGAGCTTGCGGTGGTGCAAGGCAGCTTTCCCGCAGCAGGGGCTCAACGTGGTCGGGTCAGCTTTCCGCCTTTGCTCATTAATGCACTCACCTGCTCACCCATTCGCTCATTCACTCATTCATTCATTCACTCACCTGCTCACTCATTCGCTCATTCACTCATTCATTCATTCACTCACTTGCTCACTCATTCACTCATTCATTCATTCATTCACTCACCTGCTCACCCATTCGCTCATTCACTCATTCATTCATTCACTCACCTGCTCACCCATTCACTCATTCACTCATTTACTTATTCTTTCATCATTTAAGTGTCTACTAAGGTTCAGCATTAGTTCAGATCCTACCTAAAGCACTGCGCCCTTGCTTTCCTATGCAATAAAAGAGTCATGGTACCACTTCCTTGACTTCCAAAATATTTGTTATGGAATAAAATTTTCAGATAGATGTAACCCAGATGATTACACGTTCTCCGAAGTGCCGCACAGGAAGTGTTTGGTCTCCCTCACTGCCGTGCAGCTCAGACGGTTTTATTGTCCCCAGTGGAAATCCCACCCATTGTGTGGATAGGATTTTCTTCATCCGATCACCTGCCGAGGGGCAATTGGGTCATATCCACCTTAATCATGAGTAATGTCAGTATAAACATTTGTGTATAAGTTCTGTCTGTTGACCTGTTTTGAAATCTCTTGGATTTATATACAGGAGTGCAATTGCTGGATCATATTTAATCGATGTTTAAGTTACAGAGAAACAGCCATATGGTTTTCCACAGAGATTTTTGCCCATTTTCATATGGAATAGATGGGGCTTCTGATCCTCCACCCACCCCATGCCCACTGGTGCCTCCCAGCTTTTTGGTTATGGGCATCCCAGTGGCTATGAGATAATACCTCGTTGCAGTTTTTACTGAGTTTCCCTAATGACTAATGATGTTACACATCTTTTCACATGCTCACTGGCCATTTGCAGATCATCTTTGGAAGGATATCTACTTCAATCTTTTGCCCATTTTTAAAAGACTTTATTTATTATTTTTAGAGAGAGGGGAAGGGAGCGAGGCAGAGAGGGAGAGAGACATCCATGTATGGTTGCTTTTCACCTGCCTCCAGCTATGGCTCTGACTGGAGACCTGGCTTGCAACCTGGTTATGTGCCCTGGCTGGGGAATTGAACCCGTGACCTTTGGGTTTGTAGGCCGGCACCTTATCCACTGAGCCACCAGCCAGGGCCTCCTTTGCCCATTTTAAATTGGGTTGCTTATCTTTTTGTTAAGTTGTGTAAGTTCTTTATATAATGTAGGTAATAGGCCCCTGTCAAGATATATGATTTTCAACTATTTTCTCCCACTTTCTGAGTTGAATTTTGCTTCTCCTGACAGTATCCTTTGATGTGCAAAATTTGTTAATTTTGATGAAATCCAATGTATCTATTTGCTCTTTTGCTGCTTGTGTGCCTGATGTCATATCTAGATAGGCTGCTAAGTCCACAGTCATGGATATTTACTGTTTTCTTCTAAGAGTTGTCTTATTCTAGCTCTTATGTTCGGTTGTTGGTATATTTTGAGTTAATATCTGTATGCTTTGTCAGGTAAGGGTTCAGTTGTATTCTTTGGAATACGATTATCCAGTTACCCCAATACCATTTGTAGAAGGCCATTCTTGATCCATTGAATAATGTTGGCCCCTCATCAAACTCAATTAACCACAGGTGTATGGGTTTATTTCCCGACTCTCAGCTCTACAATATCACATTGATCTATACATCTATTATACATCAATACCACCCTTGAGGATTTGTAGTAATCTTTGAAAATGTCAACATTCCAAACGCGTTCTTCTCTTTCACAATTGTTTTAGCAGTTGAGGTATCTTACAATTCTATTTGGAATGTAGAATCAGCTTTTCCATTTCTGCACAAAAGGCAGTTGGGAATTTCAGTGACTGCATTGACCCTGGGGAAGCCCTGCTATCTGAATGCCATTAAGTCATCCAGTCCACGAACACTGCGCATCTTCCTTTTTACCTCCTTCGTGGCTTTCAGTAACAATTTGCAGTTTTCACTGAATAATTGCTGCCTCTCCTTGGTTATATTTATTCTAATGTAGTTTATTCTTTTGAATGCTATGCAAGTAAAACTGTTCTCCTAATTTCATCTTATTTGTTTATTCATTGTTGATGTAGAGATTTACAGCCAAGCCAAATTTGCTGAACTCATTTGTTAATTCTAATGTGTGTGTGTGTGTGTGTGTGTACATGTGTACGTGTGTATTCTTTTTTTTTTTCTTTTAAGATTTATTATTTTTAGAGAGAGGGGAAGGGAGAGAGGCAGAGAGGAACAGAGACATCAATGTATGGTTGCCTTTCACCTGCCTCCAGCTATGGGCCTGGCTGGAGATCTGGCTTGCAACCTGGTTATGTATGCCCTGGCTGGGAATCGAACCAGCGACCTTTGGGTTCGCAGGCCGGTACCTTATGC
>PVIW01007773.1:0-68521 GCA_004026585.1 Noctilio leporinus | reverse complement strand
TTGTCTCCTTCCTGATCTTAGGGGGAAAGCTTTCAGTTTTTGTCCATTAAGTATGATGTTGGCTTCAGGTTTCTCATAGATGGCCTTTATGATGTTGAGGTATGCTCCCTCTATTCCCATTTTGCTGAGGGTTTTTATCATAAATGGTTGCTGCACTTTATCAAATGCTTTTTCAGCATCTATTGATATGATCATATGGGTTTTATCTTTCAATTTGTTGATGTGGTGTATTATATTGATTGATTTACGAATGTTGTACCATCCTTGCATCCCTAGGATGAAGCCCGCTTGATCATGGTGTATGATATTTGTAATGTACTGCTGAATCTGATCAGCCAATATTTTGTTGAGAATTTTAGCATCTATGTTCATCAGAGATATTGGCCTGTAGCTTTCTTTCTTAGTTGGATCTTGCCCTGGTTTTGGGATTAGAATAATATTGGCTTAATAGAAAAAGTTTGGGAGTCTTCCCTCTTCCTGTATTTTTTGGTATAGTTTGAGGAGGATATGAGTTAGTTCTTCTTGAAATGTTTGGTAAAATTCACCTGTGTAGCCATCTGGCCCAGGGCTTTTGTGCTTTGGGAGATTTTGGATTACTTCTTTAATTTCACTAGTTGTTATTGGCCTATTGAGGCTTTCTGCTTCTTCTGGGTTCAGTTTTGGTAGATTATACCTTTCCAGAAATGTGTCCATTTCATCCAGGTTGCCCTATTTTTTTGTCATAGAGTTGTTTGTAGTAATTTCTTACAATCTTTTTTATTTCTGAAGTATCAGTTGTGATTTCTCCTCTGTCAGTTCTGATTCTGTTTATTTGGGTCCTCTCTCTCTTTTTCTTGATGAGTCTGGATAAGGGCTTGTCAATTTTGTTTATTTTTTCAAAGAGCCAGCTCCTGGACCTGTTGATTCTTCAAATTGTAGTTTGAATCTCTGAGCTATTTAGTTCTGCTCTGATCTTGATGATTTCCTTCCTTCTACTTGCTCTGGGCTTTGTTTGTTGTTGCTCCTCTAGTTCCTGCAGCTTTGTGGTTAGGTCATTTTTATAAACTTCTTATAACCTTTTTTGGAAGGCCTGTATTGCTGTAAATTTCCCCTTGAGAACTACCTTTGCTTTATCTCATAGGTTTTGGGCTGTTGTGTATTCATTGTCTTTTGTTTCCAGGAACTTTTGGATTTCATCTTTGATCTCATTGTTAACCCCTTCATTGCTTAAAAGCATGTTATTCAGTCTCCAGGAGTTAGAGAATTTTTGTTTTTTTCCCTTGAATTTGGTTTCTAGTTTCAAGCCATTGTGATCTGAGAAGGTACTTTGTAAGATTTCAATTTTCCTGTATTTGTGGAGGCTTGTCTTGTGACATACCATGTGGTCTATCTTAGATAATGATCCATGTGCATTTGAAAAGAATGTGTATTTTGCTTTTTTGGGGTAAAAGACTCTGTATACCTCAGTTAGGTCCATTTCCTCTAGAGTGTTGTTTAACACCACAACATCTCTGGGGATTTTTTTTTTTTTCTCTCTTTTCTCTCTTTGAGATTTTTTGTTTGGAAGATCTGTCCATTGTTGTTAGTGGGGTATTAAAATCCCCTACTATTAGTGTGTTGCTGTCTATGTATTTCTTGAAGTCTTCCAAGATTTTCCTTATATATTTTCGAGCTCCTATGTTGGGTGCGTATATGTTTATCAGAGTTATTTCTTCTTGATGGATTGTTCCCTTAAGTATTATGAAATGTCCATCTTTGTCCCTTTCTATGGCCTTCATTGTAAAATCTATTTTATCTGAAATAAGTATTGCTACTCCAGCTTTTTTTGTGTGTGTGTCCATTTACTTGTTATATATTTTTCCATCCCTTCACTCTCAATCTGTGTCGATCTTTTGTTCTGAGGTGGGTCTCTTGAAGACAGTATTTACGTGGGTCATGTTGTCGTATCCATTCAACTACCCTATGTCTTTTGATTGGTGCATTTAATCCATTTACATTTAAGGTGATTATTGATTGATACTTATTCATTGCCATTTTCTCCCTTTGTGTCTGTATTCCTCTTTGGCTTTCTCTGTTTCTTCCTTTTACTTATTTACTTATTTTTAAAGCAGACTATTTAGCATTTCTTGCAATACTGGTTTGGTAGAGATGTATTCTTTTAGTCATTTTTTTTTTCTGGGAAGCTCCTTATTTCTCCTTCTATCTTGAATGAGAGCCTTGCCGGGTAGAGTATTCTCAGTTGCAGGCCTTTGTTTACCATGACTTGAAATACTTTTTGCCATTCCCTTCTGGCTTGAATTGTTTCTGTTGAATAATCATTTGATAACCTTATTGGAGCTCCTTTATATGTTATTTGTCATTTCTCTCTTGATGCTTTTAGGATTCTCTCTTTGTCTTTGAGATTAGCCATTTTAATAACAATATGCCTTGGTGTTGGTATGTTTAGGTTGATCCTCATTGGGACCCTCTGTGCTTCCTGAACTGGATTCATGTTTTCACTCATCATGTTAAGGAAATTTTCTATCATGACTCGATGGCATTTTTGTACATCAATAATGAGCTATCAGAAAGAGATACCAAGGGAAAAAATTACATTTCCTATAACAACAAACAATGTACCTAGCAACAAATTTAACCAAGGAGGTGAAAGACATGTTCTCAATAAACTATAGAACACTAAAGAAAGAAATTTAGGAAGATACAAATAAGTAAGAGCATATACCCAGCTCATGGATTTGAAGAATTAGCATCACTAAACATCATACTAACATTGTACTATCTGAAGCAATCTATAGATTTAGCACAATTCCTATAAAAATACCAATGACATATTTCACAGATCTAAAACAAACATGTGGCATAATATTTTATTATTGACAATGAGGCTGTGAAAAACATTTATATTGTTGTCATCTCTATGGACATAAACTAGCCAGTATTAGTTTATTGCCCAATCTCAAAATAAAGGATGGACAAAAAGAGGTTGTTCATATGGAAAATAATATTATAATTAATAAATAATAATACAAGAATAAAATCTGCATTTTATGTACTCACAACTATAACCCTACTTTTTTCCCTCCCTGCACAGGGCAAGTGCAGAAATCAAAGGTTCAGGTGAGCCCACCTATGCCAGTGACTTTTGTTTGTATACCATGAAATAAACCAAGTGAGATAAACCAAGTGAATGTCCTTGGAGGTAACTCTGACTTTCAGAAATACAAACTAGACAGAAAAGATAATGATAACATAATAACAATATTAATATAAATAATGTAAATATAAATAACTGTCACTTGTATAGCACAAGCCACATTCCAGGCATTATCTTTAACACTTGCCATGTTGACGGATTTAATCATCACAACAACTCTGAGATGTATATTCTATTGTCACCAGGTAATAGGTAACAAAATGGAAACAAAGAGTTTAAGTGACTTACCCAAGACTGTACAGCAAATGCAGAGGCAGAACCAGGCCTCATGCCAGTCAGTCTGGCCTCAGAGTGGGCATTCTAACAGTAGCTATACCCACTGATGAGATCAGTGAGATACAAATGGTTGATAAAGAAGACAGAAAAGGGGGAGAATAAAGGTGATGATGGAGGTATCTGGGGAGGCTACAAAGTAGTCCTGGCACTGTGCTGGTCACTTTCACATATCTCATTTAAACCTCATAATAAAATTGGGTGATAGAAATACTTATAACAACTTGTAGATGGGTGATTGAGGTTCAAACTTGTAGATGGGTAATTGAGGTTCAAAATGTTGATTTACTTGCCTAAAGAGACAAAGCTTGGAGGGGAACCAAGATGATGGAGGAATAATTGGAGGTACATCAATCTCCTCCCAGGACCAATCTGTAATTACAACTTAGTTGGGAAAAAATCATCTGGAATAACCAACAGAATACCAGCTGGAAAGTAACTTTATAACCATGGACAGAACAGAAGAGGATGCTTCATTACAATGTGGCTGGTAGGAATTTCAGAAACATGAGAGAGCTGGCTGGGCTCCCTCAGGTGGCAGCTGAAGGGACAAAACTGGGGATTACACTTGGGAAGGGTGAGTTCTGATACCCCAGCTGGGTTTTCTAGCCTACAGCAACACAGTGGAGAGTAAAATAGCATACAGCTGAGAAGGGCAGAAATCCATGGGGTTTACTAGCCTGAGAGCTCTGGAGACAGATAAATACTAAGGTGACCATAAATGAAAATACATTGGCACTCACTTACCATGAGCTCCAGCAGAGGGAGGGCAGAGTGGACTGTAGAAGCTTGGGGAGAGTTTGTGGTGGTGGCTTGGTGGAGAAAAGTGAGGGAGAAGCTGCACAGGCAGACTATGATGTGCCAAGTGGCTTCCACCTGAGAGATCCTCATAGCCCTTCCCACTGGAAGCAATCTGCTCTGCCCAGTGGTGCCTGAGCCTGGAGCCTGATCATAATTGATTGATTTACAACTGAATCAATCTCTGAGCCTGGCTGCTGAGCATGGATACAATAGTTTGCACCTGAATCAGTCTTTCTCACTCAGTGGTGCCTGGGACTGGTGGCTAATTATGAATTCACTGATTTACAGCTGGGTCAGTCAATCTCCCCCAGTGACATATGAGTCTGGTGGCTGAGCCAGTATTTATTGGTTTGCAACTGAGTTGGTCTGTCTTTCCCAGAGGAACTTGGGCCTGGAAGTTGATCACAGATTCATTGATTTACAACTGAATCTGTCTGTCTCACCAAGCGGCATCTGAGCCTGGCTGCTAATCACAGATTCATTGACTTATAACTGAATCAATCTGTCCTGTCCAGTGGCGTCTGAGACTGTTGGCTGATCAGATTCATTAGATTACAACTGAATCAATCTGTCTAGCCCAGTGGCACCTGAGCCTGGCAAGTGATCACAGATTCATTGATTTAGAACTTAAGTAGTCTGTTCAGCCCAGTGGTGCCTGAGCCTGGTGGCTGATCATAGTTTCATTGATTTATAACTGAATCAATCTGTCCCTACCATCAGAGCTTGGTGGCTTATACCACACTCACTGGATTACAACTGAATCTGTCTGTCCCACCCAGAGGCATCTGAGCCTGTCAGCTAATCACACAATCATTGGATTACAACTGAATCAATCTGTCTCACCCAGTGGAACCAGACCATGGTGGTTTACCATAGATTCATTGGATTATAACTGAATTAATTGGCCCAGACCAGCAGCACCTAAGGTGACTACTGATCACAGATTCATTGGATTACAACTGAATCAATCTGTCTAGCCTAGCAGCACCTGAGCCTGGTGGCTGATCACAGATTCATTGATTTAGAACTGAATCTGTCAATCCTGCCAACCTGCATCTGAGCCTGGTGGTTTATCACAGGTTGATAAAATTACAACTGAATCAATCTACCCAGACTAGCAGTGACTGAAACTGGTGGCTGATCATAGTCTGATTGGATTACAACTAAATTAAGTGGCCTTGCCCAGTGGTGCCTAAGGTAACCACTAATCACAGACAGATTAATTTACAACAGAGCTAATTGGTTCTTCTCAGTGCTACCTACACCTAATAGCTGGGCACAGATAAAATGGATTAAAAACTGAAGGACACAGACAAAAACAGTGGATCCCTGCTGTGCTCCAATAGGCTGACTAGGCCCAGACTATGGAATGATCTGACATCACCAGAAGTGAATCCAGGAAGTTAAGATAATGCAACTCTAAACAACAGAAGGTCACACCACGAAGACAACAACTCAAAAAAGCCAACCTAAATATGGAGAGAAAAGGAAACAGTCTATCACTAAAAGGAAAGGAGGAATCCCCAGAAAAATTGCTAAATGAAATAGAGGCAAGCAAGCTATCAGATATGAAATTCAAAATAATGATGATAGAGAAACACAATGATCTCAGTGAGCTCAAAGAAAACTACAAACAGCTCCAGGGGATCTACAAACAACTCCAAGGAAGCTGCAAGGAACTTACTGAGAACTGCATGAGCATGAAAAAGGATATAGAAACTCTCAATAAGAGAGGGGGAAATGGCCCTGGATGGTGGTACAGTGGGTTAGGTGCCAGCTTGCCAACCCAATGGTCACAGGTTTGATTCCCCAGCCAGGGCACATAACGAGGTTGCAAACCAGGTCTCCAGCCAGGTCAATAGATGGAGGCAGGTGAAAAAGGCAACCATACATTGATGTCTCTCTACCTCTCTGACTCTCTCCCTTCCCCTCTCTCTAAAAATAATAAAATAAAATCTTTAAAAAAAAGACAGGAAGAAATGAAGAATACAATTTCTGAATTGACGAATACAGTAGAAAGAATTAGCAGTTTAGAGTAAGCAAAAGACCAGATCAGTGAGCTAGAGGACAATGTAGAAATATATTCCAAGACAGTGCAACAGAATGAAAAAAGACTATTAAAGAATGAAGAAGTTTTAAGAGAGCTGCAGGACAACATGAAACACAATACCATCCATATGATAGGGATACAAGAAGGAGAAGAAACAAGGAATGGGAAACCCGTTCAAAAGAGTAATGATAGAAAACTTCCTTAACTTGATGAGTGAAAATGTCACTCAAGTTCAGGAAGCACAAACCATCCCAATGAAGATGAATCCAAACAAACCCACTCCAAGAAACATCATAGTTAAAATGGCAAATTTCAAAGATATGGGGAGAATCCGAAAAGCACCAAGAGAGAAACAGCAAATAACAAATAAGGAGGCTCCAATAAGGCTATCAAATGATTACTCAACAGGAACAATACAAGCCATAAGGGAATAATAAAAAATGTTCCGAGTAATAGGAAACAAAGGCCTGCAACCAAGAATACTTTACTCAGTAAGTCTCTCATGTAAAATTGAAGGTGAAACAAGGAGTTTCCCAGAAAAAAGAAGACTAAAGAATACATCTCCACCAAATCAGCAATGCAAGAAATGCTAAAAGGTCTGCTTTAAAAAAATGAAGAAACAGGCCCTGGCTGGTAGCACAGTGGATAAGGCACCGGCCTGCGAATTCAAAGGTTGCAGGTTCGATTCCCCAGCCAGGGCACATAACCAGGTTGCAAACCATGTCTCCATTCAGGTCTGTGGCTGGAGGCAGGTGAAACACAACTGCACATTGATGTCTCTCTCCCTCTCTGCCTCTTTCCCTTCCCCTCTTTCTAAAAATAATGAAATAAAATATTTTAAAAAAAATGAACAAACAGAGAGAGAGAGACAGAGAGGAACACAGGTACAAGGGGAAAAGTTGCAATGAATAAGTATATGTCAATAATAACCTTAAATGTAAATGGATTAAATGCACTACTCAAAAGACATAGGGTAGCTGAATGAATAAGAAAGCATAACCCACATATATGCTGTCTACAAGAGACCCATCTCAGAACAAAAGATCAACATAGGCTGAAAGTGAAAAATATATTTCAAGCAAATGGACATGAAAAAAGGCTGGAGTAGCAATACTTATTTCAGACAAAATAGTTTTTATGATGAAGGCCATAAAAAGAGATAAAGAGGGACATTTCATAAAACTTAAGGGATTAATCCAGCAAGAAGATATAATAACCCTTGTAAACATATATGCACCCAACATAGGAACACTCAAAGGTATAAGGAAAATCCTGGAGGACTTCAAGGATATAGACAGCAACACAAAAATAGTAAGGGATTTTAATACCTCATTATCAATAATGGACTGATCTTCTAAGCAAAACAAAAACAAACCAAACAAATGCCAAGACTATTGTGGCATTGAACAACAAACTATATAAAATGGATATATATATATATATATATATATATATATATATATATATAACTTTTCACCCCAAAGAAGCAAAGTACACATTCTTTTCAAATGCACATGGAACATTCTCAAACATAGACCACATGGTAGGTTACAAGACAAGCCTCCACAAATACAGGAAAACTGAAATCATGCCAAGCATCTTCTCAGATCATAATGGCTTGAAACTAGAAACCAAATTCAAGGAAAACAAACCCCAAACATTCTAACTCACAGGGATTGAATAACATACTATTAAGTAATGAAGATCAAAGAAGAAATAAAAAACATCTGGAAAGAAATGAAAATGAATAAACAATAGCCCAAAACCTATGGAACACAGCAAAAGCAGTCCTCAGAGGAAAATTCATAGCAATACAAGCCTACCTAAAAAGGATAGAAGAAGCTTATACGAACAATCTAACCATAAAGCTATAAGAACTAGAAGAGCAACAACAACCAGAGCCCAGAGCAAGTAGAAGGAAAAAAAAATAATCAAGATCAGAGCAGAAGTAAATAACTTAGAGATTAAAACTACAACTCAAAGATTCAATAAATCCAAGAGCTAGTGCTTTGAAAAAATAAACAAAATTGACAAGCCTTTAACCAGACTCATCCAGGAAAAAAGAGGGAGAACCCAAATAAACAAACTCAGAAGCAACAGAGGAGAAATCAAAACTGATACCATGGAAATAAAAAGGATTGTAAGAAATTATTACAAACAACTCTATGACAAGAAATTCGACAACCTGGATGAAATGGACAAATCTCTATGTTCTACCAAAACTGAATCCAGAAGAAGCAAATGTCCTGAATAGACCAACAACTAGTGGAATTGAAGAAGTAATCAAAAACTAACACACAAGTGTCCAAGACCAGATGGCTACACTGACAAATATTAATGAACATTTAGGGAGGAAATAACTCCTATCCTTCTCAACTTATTCTAAAAAATTCAAGAAGAGTAAAGGCTCCCAGACTCTTTCTATGAGGTCAGTATTATTCTCATCCCCAAACCAGTTCAAGACACAACTAAAAAAGAAAACTACAGAACAATATCTCTGATGAACATAGATGCTAAAATTCTCAACAAAATATTGGCCAACCGGATCCAGCAATACATTAAAAAGATCATATACCATGATCAAGAGGGTTACATCCCAGGGATGCAAGGATGGTACACCTTTCACAAATCAATAAATGTAATACAGCACATAAAGAAAATAAAGACAAAGGCCATATGATCATATGAATAGATGGTGAAAACGCATTTGATAAACTACAGCATCTATTCATTATAAAAACACTCAGTAAAATGGGAATAGAGGAGGATACCTGAACATCATAAAGGCCATATGTGAGAAACCTGTAGCCAACATCATACTCAATGGGCAAAAACTAAAAGCTTTCACCTTAAGATCAGGAACAAGACAAAACTGTCTACTCTCTCCACTTCTGTTCAACATAATTTCAGAAGTTCTAGCCATAGTGATCAGACAGAAGAAAGAAATCAAAGGTATTCAGATTGGAAAGGAGGAAGTAAAACTGTCATTATTTGCAGATGATATGATAGCTTACATAGAAAACCAGATAGGCTCCAGCAAAAATCTACTCCACCTAATAAGCAAATTTAGCAAAATAGCTGGATATAAAGTCAATGTTCAGAAATCAAAAGCATTTTTGTATATAAGCAATAAGACATCAGAGACAGAAACTAGAAAACAAATCCCATTTACTATAGCAATAAGAAAATTAAAGTACCTAAGAATAAACTTAACCAATGACCTATACTTAAAAAACTACAGAGCACTGGAGAAAAAAATAAAGGAAGAAATTAAGGAAGATATAAATAAATGGGAGCATATACCATGTTCATGGATGGGAAAGATTAACATCATTAAAATGTCCATACTGGACAACAGGGGGGATTGACTTTGGGGGGAATGAGTGGGTGGGGAGGGGGACAGAGGGGAGCAAAAAGGGGATGGATGTAATACAACAACAATAAAATTAAAAATAAAAAAAAAAAATAAAATAAAATGTCCATACTACCCAGAGCAATCTACAGATTCAATGCAATTTTTATTAAAATACTAAGGACAGATTTCACAGACATAGAAAAATTACTTCAAAGATTAATATGGAACCAAAAACAACCATGAATAGCCACAGCAATCTTGAGAAAGAACAAAGTAGGAGGAATCATAAAACTGTACTATAAGGCCACGGTAATCAAGACAGTCTGGTCTTGGCATAAAATTAGACATATAGATGAAAGGAACAGATTAGAGAGCCCAGAAATAAACCCAGAACTTTATGATCAATTAATATTTGACAAAAAAGGGAAGGAACATAGAGTGAAAATAGCCTCTTCAACAAGTGGTGTTGGGAGAACTGAACAGGGTTATGTAAAAAGTAAATCTAAACCACCAACTTACACCATGTACCAGAATAAATTCAAGATAGATAAAGGACTTAAGCATAAGTTGTGCCACTATAGAAGTCCTAGAGGAAAACATAGGAAGTAAAATTTCAGAATTTCAGATATCCCACACAGCAATATTTTCATTGATATTTCTCCAAAGGCAAGGGAAATGAAAAAATAAATGGTTCTACATTAAACTGAAAAGTTTCTGCCTAGCTAAAGAAAATATCAGCAAAATTAAAAGGGAACCAACTGTATGGGAAAACATACTTGCCAATGGTACCTCAGACAAGAATTTGATATCTAGAATATATAAAGAACTTATATGCCTCAACACCAGGGAAAAAGACATCCCAATTAAAGAATGGGTAAAGGATCAGAATAGACACTTCTATGAGCAGGTCATACAAGGGTCCATAAGCATATGAAAGAATGCTCAACATCACTAGCCATCAGAGAGATGCAAATTAAAACCACAATAAGATACCACCTTACACCTGTCAGAATGGCAATCATCAACAAATCAACAAACAACAAGTGCTGGAAAAGGGAACCCTGGTACATTGTTGGTGGGAATGCAGACTGGTGCAGTCACTATGAAAAAGAACATGGCATTTCCTCAAAAAACTAAAAATGGAACTGCCTTTTGATCAGCAGTTCCACTGCTAGGATTATACCCAAAGAACTCTGAAACACCAATTCAGAAGAACCTATGTACCCTTATGTTTGTAGCAGCACTATTTACAATAACTAGTGGAACTAGTTATTGTAACTAAAAACTGGATGTTTCTAGTTACTGGATGTAACTGGAAACATCGTAAGTCCCGATCAGTGGATAAATGGATCAGAAAACTTTAGTACACTTACACAATGGAATTCTACTTCGCAGAAAGAAAGAAGAAACTCCTACCTTTTGCAACAATATGGATGGATCTGGAGAGTATTATGCTTAGTGAAATAAGCCAGTCAGTGAAAGACGAATGCCATATGATCTTACCCACTACAGGAGGCTAATGAACAAAACAAAGAAACAAGCAAAACATAACCAGAGACAGGAAAACAAGGAACAGCCTAGACTAACTGTGATAAAAGGGGAGGGGGAGGAGGGAGAAAAAGGCAAAGAAGGGGGAATATTTAGTCAAGGAACTATTAAAAATGACCCATGGACATGGGCAACATGTGGGACTGATTGTGGGAGAGGGGATAGGGAGGGTGGGGCAGGGGAAAGCAGGGGGGTGAAATGAGATAAATGTAATACAATGACAATAAATTAATTTTTTAAAAAAGAGAGTGTTCACATTGGACTGCACCTGCATTTTCTCCAGGAAAGCCTCATAGGTGAGTCCCCCACAAGTGCTACAAAATAAGCCTTCATATTTCAGATTTGGCTTTCATGTGGGTGCAACTTTAAGCCACCTCAAGTCTTTAGCTTTCACATGCACAGAGCATCTCCCAGGCTAACAGGGCAAGGAGACATTTGTCATCAAAAATGGCTCTCTGGCCTCTCAGCCTATCTGTTGAGGACCAAACATGCTGAAGAATTGCTACCATCTCTTTTTATTGACTGTAATCCCAAATCATCTTTCTTTAAATAGGCTGTTTTCAAAAGGTGAGTGGAGAGAAGTGACATTGTATTGCACAACAGCCAAGAAAAATCATCAAAGAGGTTGGCAGCCTGGAAGAAAACCCTTCCCAAAGTTACAGATGTGAAATTAAACTTTACATCTATCCTGCAAAGTGGAAAGACAGAGGCAGGAGAGATGTAACTGGGGAAATAAAAAAGATTCTTACCCAATGTTCAGGCATACAGCAGAAAATGCCAGAGGAATCTATTACAGTCTTGGATGAGCATCTCAGAGTGTTCGAACAGCCACAGGCTTGGCTTTCTCAAACATCTTTCATCTCCAAACTCTTTACAACATATAAATACACTGAGCTCTCTTCACTTAGTACTGCCAAGTAGCCTCCACTGAGAGAAAATGTGATGGTCACTTTGTGTCAGTGCTACTAACTCTAGTGTCTGAATTTTTCTCTTAAAATTTTGACAGACCAGGGGCCTTCTTTAGGAATCCACCTGACTACTTGGTAATTAGCCAAATCCTTTGGTACACTTTTCTTGCTCCATTTGGTTCCTGCCCCCTGCTCTGACATTGTCTTTTGCCTTTCTCCCCTTTTATCTCTATACATTAACCACCTTGGTCTCCATTCCAATTCTCCATGCCTCCAAAACCTTCTCTGCCTCAGGATTTTGTGTCACATCTTCTTTTCACTTTTCGTAAGAATGTTCCTCACTCCTCCCTCAGATGTCAAAAAGGAACCAGACTGTCTAAAGACTTTCTTAGTCTACATCATGTACAGTCGCATCCTTGACCCTCTCAAATCCAGTTACTGTTTATCATATCAATTGCTTGGAGCCTCTGTAGAACTTACTGAAATATACCCTCTTTAGGTGTTTTCTTGTTTATTGTCTGTGTCTTCCATTATATCAGAAACCCCATAGGAGGAAGGGTCTTGTCTCTCTTATTTCTTCCTCTCCTTATATCCTAACATCTGAAGGGTATTTGGTTTGACAGAGATACCCAATTTATGAATAAATCTATGAATTCATTAAAATATTAAGTAGTCCTGTCAGTTGGGTAAGCTTTTCTTCCTCATGCTCTGTCTCCGTTTCAGTTTCTAGTCAAAGTGGAAATTATTTATTGAAACTGTGCAGGTAAAAGGAAAACTTAATAGTACTTGAATTAGAAGAACAGATGTCAAGTCTTACCTTTGTTTCTAACTATTCATTATTTTAGAGAAATCTATTTTCTCAGAACATCAATTTCCCAACATTTTTACCAGCAAATTAATGAAGTTCTGGGCAATGGTAGTAAGTTCAAGTTAACTCACACATGTACAATATTCAAGATACCACCTCACACTGGTCAGAATGGCGATCATTAATAAGTCAACAAAAAATAAGTGCTGGTGAGGATGTGGAGAAAAGGGAACCATAGTGCACTGTTTGTGGGAATGCAGACTGGTGCAGCCACTGTGGAAAACAATATGGAATTTCCTCAAAAAACTAAAAATAAAACTGCCTTTTGATCCAGTGATTACCCTGCCTGGAATATATCCTAAGAATCCAGAATCACCAATTCAAAAGAACCTATTCACCCTTATGATCATAGTAATGTTATTATTATTATTATTATTTTATCAATGTATGGTTGTCTTTCACCTGCCTCCAGCCACAGACCTGGCTGGAAACCTGGCATGCAACCTGATTATGTGCCCTGGCTGGGGAATCGAACCAGCGACATTTGGGTTCGCAGGCTGGCACCTTATCCACTGTGCTACCAGCCAGGGCATTAATGTTATTTCTATTAGCCAAGTGCTGGAAACAGCCTAAGTGCCCATCAGTAAATGGGTGCATTACACAATGAAATACCATGCAACAGAAATAAAGAAAAAACTCCTACTTTTTGTGACAGCATGGGTAAAACTACAGAATATTATTATTATTATTTAATTTTATTGTTGTTGTATTACATCCATCCCTTTTTGCTCCCCTCTGTCCACCTCTCCAACCACCCATTCCTCCCAAAGTCAATCCCACCTGTTGTCTGTGACTATGGTTCCTTTATAATAGATTCTTGTCTAAACTGCTCCCCTTCCTTGCCTCTGCCTCCCCCTTCCCCGCAACCCCCTTCACCCTGACCACTGAAGTGAATATGAATTCACTGTATTCGTATATTTGGTTCTGTTTTGCTTGTTGTTAGTTTTGTTCATTATTGTCCTGTAATGGGTGAGATCATATGGTATTTGTCCTTCACTGACTGGTTTATTTCACTAAGCATAATACTCTCCAGTTCCATCCATGTTGCTGCAAAGGGTACAAGTTCCTTCTTTCTTTCTGCTGTATAGTATTCCATTGTGTAAATGTACCAAAGTTTTTTGATCCAATCATCCACTGATGGGCACTTAGGCTGTTTCCAGCACTTGGCTATTGTAAATAGTGCTGCTATGAACATAGGTGTACATAGGTTCTTATGAATTGGTGTTTCAGGATTCTTTGGGTGTAGTCCAAGTAGTGGAACTGCTGGATCAAAAGGCAGTTCCATTTTCAGTTTTTAAGGAAACTCCATACTGCATTCCGTAGTGGCTGCACCAGCCTGCATTCCCACCAACAGTGCACCAGGGTTCCCTTTGCTCCACATCCTTGCCAACACTTGTCGTTTGTTGATTTGTTGACGATTGCCATTCTGACAGGTGTGAGGTGGTATCTCATTGTGGTTTTAATTTGCATCTCTCTAATGGCTAGTGATATTGAGGTTTCTTTCATATACCTCTGGGCCCTTTGTATGTCTTCCTCAGTGAGTTGTCTGTTAAGGTCCTTTGCACATTTTTTAATTGGGATATTAATTGGGGAGTCTGTTTCCCTGGTGTTGAGTTCCATAAGTTCTTTATATATTTTGGATATCAAACCCTCATCTGAGTTATTATTGGCAAATATGTTTTCCCATACAGTTGGTTCCCTTTGAATTTTGCTGATGTTTGCTTTAGTTGAACAGAAACTTTTCAGTTTGCTATAGTTCCATTTGTTTATTTCCTCATTTATTTCCTTTGTCCTTGGAGAAGTATCACTAAACATATTTCTGCATAGGATATCTAAAATTTTACTGCCTATATTTTCCTCCAGGACCTTTCTGTTGGCACTGCTTATGTTTAAGTCCTTTATCCATCTTGAGTTTATTTTGGTGTATGGTGTAAGTTGGTGGTTTAGTTTTATTTTTTTTGCATGTTGCTGTCCAATTTTCCCATTACCAGTTGTTGAAGAGACTGTTTTTACTTCATTTTATGTCCTTCCCCCATTGTTGAGTATTAATTGACCATAGAGTCCTGGGTTTATTTCTGGGTTCTCTATTCTGTTCCATTGATCTCTATGTCTATTCTTATGCCAGTACCATACTGTTTTGATGACAGTAGCTTTGTAGTATAGTTTGATGTCCAGCATTGTGATTCCTCCTACCTTGTTCTTCTTCCTCAAGATTGCTGTGGTTGTTCATGGGCATTTTTGGCTCTGTATAAGTTTTTGAAGTTTTTTTCCTAGATCTGTGAAATCTGTCATTGGTATTTTAATTGGGATTGCATTGAATCTATAGATTGCTTCGGGTAGTATGGACATTTTTAAAAAGATTTTATTATTTTTTTCTACAGAGAGGGGAAGGGAGAGAGGAAGAGAGGAATAGAGACGTCCGTATATGGTTGCCTTTCACCTGCTTCCAGTTACAGAGCTGTCTGGAGACCTGGTTTGAAACCTGGTTATGTGCCCTGGCTGGGAATTAAACCAATGACTGTTGGGTTCTCAGGCTGGCACCTATCACTGTGCCACCAACCAGGGACTGTATGGACATTTTAATGATGCTAATTCTTCCCATACATTTATTGTATATGCTTCCATGCTTCCATTTATTTGTATTTTCCTTAATTACTTTCTTCAATGTTCTGTAGTTTTCTGAGTACAGGTCTTTTAATTCCTTGGTTAACTTTATTCCTAGGTACTTAACTTTTCTTGCTGCTATGGTAAATGAGATTTGTTTTCTATCTTTTATCTCTGATGTTTCATTATTGGTATACAAAAATGCTTTTGATTTCCGAATATTGACTTTATATCCAGCTATTTTGCTAAATTTGCTCATTAGTTCGAGTAGGTTTTTGGTCCAGTCTATTGAGTTTTGTATGTACACTATCATATAATCTGCAAATAACGACAGTTTGACTTCCTCCTTTTCAATTTGGATACCTTTGATTCCTTTTTCCAGAATTTCCAAAATGATGCTGAACAGAAATGGAAAAAGTGGACAGTCTTGTCTTGTTCTTGATCTTAGGGGGAAAGCTTTTAGGTTTTGCCCATTGAGTATTATGTTGTCTTCAGGTTTCTCATATATGGCCTTTATGATGTTGAGGTATGCTCCCTCTATTCCCATTTTGCTGATGTTTTTATCATAAATGGTTGCTGTACTTTATCAAATGCTTTTTTCAGTATGTATTGATATGATCAAATGGTTTTTGTCTTTCATCTTGTTATGTGGTGTATTACATTTATTGATTTGTGAAAAGTGTACCATTCTTGCATCCCTGGGATGAAACACACTTGATCATGGTATATGATCTTTTTAATGTATTGCTGGATCTGGTTGGCCAATATTTTGTTGAGAATCTTAGCATCTAAGTTCATCAGAGATATTGGCCTATAGTTTTCTTTCTTTGTTGTGTCTTGACCTGGTTTTGGAATTAGAATAATATTGGCCTCATAGAGAGAGTTTGAGTGTCTTACCTCTTTTTGGATGTTTTGGAATAGATTGAGAAGAATAAGAATTAGTTCTTCTCTAAATGTTTAGTAAAATTCACCTTTTTTGCCATCTGGTCTGGAGCTCTTGTGCTTTAGAAGTTTCTTGATTACTTCTTCAATTTCACTAGTTGTTATTGATCCATTCAGGATTTCTGCTTCTTCTGGATTCAGTTATGGTGGATTATACATTTCTAGAAATGTGTCCATTTCACTCTGGTTGTTATATTTCTTGTCATATAGTTGTTTGTAGTAATTTCCTACAATACTTTGTATTTCCATGGTATCAGTTGTGATTTCTCCTCGGTAATTTCTGAGTTTATTTGGATCCTCCCTCTTTTTATCTGGCTTGTTAATTTTGTTAATTGTTTTCAAAGCACCAGCTCCTTGATTTATTGAAACTTTGAATTGTAATTTTAGCCTCTATGTTATTTAATTCTGCTCTGATCTTGATTATTTTTTTCCTTGCTTTGGGCTCTGGTTTTCATTGCTCCTTCAGTTATTGTAGCTTTATGATTAGGTTGTTTGTATAAGCTTCTTCTATCCATTTTAGGTAGGCCTATATTGCTAAAAATTTTCCTCTGAGTACTGCCTTTGCCATATCCCATAGGTTTTGGGTGGTTGTGTATTCATTGTCATTTGTTTCCAGGTACTTTTTGATTTTATCCTGATCTCATTATTTACTAATTCCTTACTTAAAAGCATGTTATTAATTAGTCTCCATGAATTAGTGTATTTTTGGTTTCTTCCCTTGAGGTTGGTTTCTAGTTTCAATCCATTGTGATATGAGAAGATGCTTGATATGATTTCAATTTTCCTGTATATGTGGAGGCTTGTCCTGTGACCTACCATGTGGTCTATCTTAGAGAATGTTCCATGTGCATTTGAAAAAAATGTGTATTTTGCTTCTTTGGGGCAAAAGGTTCTGTATATATCAGTTAAATTCATTTCCTCTAGAGTATTGTTCAATGCCACAACATCTTTGGTGTTTTTTTGTTTGGAAGATCTGTCCATTGTTGATAATGGAGTATTAAAATCCCCTACTATTAGTGTGTTGCTGTCCATATCCTTCTTGAAGTCCTCCAAGCTTTTTCTTATGTATATGGAAGCTCCTTTGTTGGGTGCATATATGTTTATAAGGGTTATATCTTCTTGCTGGATTGATCCCTTAAGTTTTATGAAATGTTCTCTTTGTCTCTTTTTATGGCCTTCATCATAAAATCTTGTTTGTCTGAAACAAGTATTGCTACCACAGTATTTTTTTTATGTTCATTTGCTTGATATATATTTTTCCATCCCTTCGCTTTCAGTCTGTTCAATCTTTGTTCTGAGGTGGGTCTCTTGAAGACAGCATATATGTGGGTCGTGATGGGCCAGCTGTCTCTGGATTATGCACCGGGTTTGGACGGTGGAAAACGAAAGAAAAAGAGAAGAGACAAAGTTGGGGTCGGGAGGCTCGCCCAAGCCACAAGTCCCATTTATTAATCACATTAAGCTTATATGCAGGTATTACTGGCACCTGCTCAACTGAAACCAGGAAGCTAAGCTAGCTGCAGAGAACAAGGCATAGCACACTCTCTGCTTTCCATGCTTCATGGGCTATGGGGTAAACACACTGGGCTGACTCCCTATACACAGTGTTCCTTCCAAGTCCACCTGGCACTAGGGCTGGCCTTGCCAAGCACCCATTTCTGCTAGCTGGGCCTTGGCAAGCAGGTTAGCAGTCCCTAACATGTCCCCCTTCTTTATTTCTTAATCGCATGGCATGAAGTTCTACTCATACTTGTTGGAGGGCTCAGTAGCCCACTCAGATGGTGACTGGCAAGAGAACAGAAAGAAGACAGATTACAACCCCTAGCCCCACCCAAGACCACAGTGCCACCCTCCAACTCCTTCTGTATGTCCCGGTAGGCCTGAGCCAGTTCTTCTTCTGTGGCCGTGGCCAACAGGATGTCATCCATATAGTGGACAAGCTATGCCCTTGGGAAACGGGGGTGGACTCCTTTCAAGGCCTTTCCCACAAAGGATTAGCACAGCGTGGGGCTATTGGCCATGCCCTGTGGCAGCACTTTCCATTGATACCGCTCCAGAGGCTCCTGGAAATTGGCAGATGGTACGCTGAATGCGAACTGCTTTTGATCAGCTGGGTGCAGGGGAATAGTAAAGAAACAGTCTTTCAAGTCTATATCCAATACATGGTACCCCTCCAGGGACTGTAGCAAGGGAAGGCAGTCCTGGTTGAAGCGGCCCTATTAGCTCCATAGTGGCGTTGACTGCCCTAAGATCCTGTAGGAGCTGCCATGCCCCTGACCTTTTTTTAATGACAAAAATGGGGGTATTCCATGGGCTAAATGAAGGCTCTATTCTTCCTTCTTGGAGCTGAATCTGAACCAGCTGCCTAGCGGCCTCGATCTTCTCCAGTGACAGGGGCCATTGTTCCACCCAGACAGGTTCATCAGAAAGCCATGTATGGCTGCAGCGGTTTGGTTCGAGGCAACGGCAATGGCTCCTCCACAAAATGCGACTCACCTCCCAATTGTTGAGGAGTAGCCAGGACTAGATCCATGGCCTCTAGGACATCTCTCCCCAAAAGGTTCACAGGAAGGCTGTCCAGCACATAGGGATGAAAGACCCCCTTCTTTCCTTCCTCATCCTCCCAGGACAACAGCTGAGCATTCTGCTGGGGGTCGCTGGCCTGGCCAATTCCCTGGACCTGTGTCATGGCCTCACCCAGCGGCCATCCTGAAGGCCAGTAACGGGAGTTGATCACTGAGACATCTGCCCCGGTATCCAGTATGCCTTTAAATGGGCGTCCTCGTATAGTCAGTATTTGCTCTGGCCGGCCTGCCTTGATGGCCTGCAGCCAGTAGGCCCTATTCGAGGACCCAAAGCTCCCAGCGCCCCTCGAGTCCCTTGACAAGACCTTCCCTTTCTTAATCAGCGGCACTAGCACCAGCTGTGCGATGCGCATCTCAGGAGTCACTGTTACTATGCTCTGCGGAGCCGCTGCCATGACCCGGATACACCCTTTGTAGTCTGAGTCAATTACCCCTGGGAATACCTGCAAGCCTCTCATGGTCAAGCTGCTACGCCCCAGCAGCAACCCCACGGACCCCTCTGGAAGTGGCCCCCATGCCTGTGTGTCCAACGCTTGGGGGCCCATGTCCAGGATCAGGACATGCCTCTGAGTGGGATGAAGGTCTAAGCCTCCACTCCCTGGGGTGGCCCGCAGCAGCTGGTCCACTCGGGTGCTGTGGGAGCTGGTACTTCTTGTGGACGGTAAATGGACAGTGCCCCTGTTGTTTGCTGGGCCCGGGGCTGGCCCTTCCTCCAGTTTCCCTGAACCAGGTTCCCATCAATGTCAAGCTTTGATTTACACTCATTTCCCCAATGCAGCTCCTTGCGGCAGCGAGGGCAAACCTGGGTAGGGAGCATTCATCCATCCTCTTGTCTGGCTGACTCCCCTCCTTCAGCCTTCTGCTCCCAAGGGCACTCCCTGCGGAAGTGCCCAGACTGCCCACAGGCGAAGCAGACCCAGGCCCTTTGCGCTGCCCACTCAGCTTGCTGACCCCAGCTTCCTGCAGGGCAGCAGCCAAAGCCACCCCCTGGAGGTAAGAGGGACCAATGTTGGCACAAAGCCGAATATAGTCATTAAGATCTCCCTTCTTGCGGAATGGTCGAATGGCCATCTGGCAAGCAGTATTAGCATTTTCATATGCAAGCTGCTTTACCAGCAAAATCCCAGTCTCCCCATCCATGACCAGCCGGGCTACGGCCTGTAACAGACGGGCAACAAAGTATTGGTACTCCTCATCTGGTCCTTGGCGGATCTTGGAAAGCTCCTCTGTTTTTTGGTCTGTAGTGGGCAACTTCCTCCAAGCCTTCTGAGCAATATCATTAATCTGCCCATAGGCCTCCACTGGATAGTTAATTTGCTGCTGGATGGGACTATATTTTCCTTCCCCGAGGAGCATGTCAAAAGTAAAAGGAATATTGTTAACCTGGTTCCTCTCCGCCAGCTCATGTGCTCGGTCAGAGAAATCAGTGCACCAAAGAAGATAATCACCCCCAGCCAGGCAGGCCTTGGCAGTGGACCTCCAGTCATTCAGTGGGAGTGCCTCCTGCGCAAGGGTTTCCACCAACAAGACAGTGAATGGCGCGGGGCTCATACTGCGCTACAGCTGTCTTCAACTCCTTCAAGGTCTTAAAAGGAAGGACTGTGTATTCTCACACTGCCTGCCCCTGGGTGTTTTGCCTCTCTAATACCGGGTAAGCTGAGAAGCTCCCTGTGTCCTCCCCACAGTGGCGCACCTCCTGCAGTGCCCACTGCAGAGGAGACAGTCCCTCCCGGAGTAGCAGCCGCCCTGGGAAGCAGCACAGAGGCTGGCAGCCTGGGAATGTGCGGTTGCTGACCCCCCAACCGCCTCCTCACTGCCTTTTACCATGACAAAGACTTCATCCTCCCAGGGGTGGTAGCGTGAGGCCTTATCCTCCAGGTCCGCCTCATCCTCCGGTGGCAAAGGGCCCGGTGGATTCCCAGCCCAGTTCCCCTGCCACCGCCTCATCAGGCCCTGCCTAGGCAGGAAAACCTCCGGCCCCTGGCTCCAGACAGTCCCGCACTAGGCCCCACAACATGAACACATCCACTGGGACTGCCTCTGGCCCACGCATGGAAAACTGTCCCTTGATGCCTTCTCCGACCTTATCCCAAGTTCCCAAGTTGATGGTTCTCTGCTCTGGGAACCAAGGACACACCTCATTAACAAACTGCAGAAACTTCGATACCTGCCATTCGCCAACCTTGACCCCACGAGCCTGCAGCATTGACTGAACCATCTGTGCGAAGAGTGCGCGTTCCTTACTTTCATTTTGCTCCATGTTACTCCCAATGCTACCTTCCTAGCCCGTAATGCATGCGCCCCGCTAGGAATCCTCTCACCTGCTACCTTAACTTGTCTTCAAGTACCCGGGTCCCTGTTTGGGCACCACCTGTGACGGACCAGCCGTCCCCGGATTATGCACCGGGTTTGGGCAGTGGAGGATGCAAGAAAAAGAGAAGAGATAAAGTTGGGGTCGGGAGGCTCACCCAAGCCACAAGTCCCATTTATTAATCACACTAAGCTTATATGCAGGTATTACTGGCACCTGCTCAACTGAAACCAGGAAGCTAAGCAGCTGCAGAGAATAAGGCATGGCACACTCTCTGCTTTCCATGCTTCATGGGCTATGGGGTAAACACGCTGGGCTGACTCCCTATACACAGTGTCCATTCCGAGTCCACCTGCCACTAGGGCTGGCCTTGCCAAGCACCCATTTCTGCTAGCTGGGCCTTGCCAAGCAGACTAGCAGTCCCTAACAGTGGGTTATGTTTTCTTATCCATTCAGCTACACTATGTCTTTTGATTGGCACATTTAATTCATTTACATTTAAGGTTATTATTGATTGATATTTATTTATTGCCATTTTCCCCCTTTGTACCTGTATTACTGTCTCTCTCTCTCTCTGTTTCTTCATCTTTTTAAAACATACCTTTTAGCATTTCTTGAAATGCTGGTTTGGTAGAGATCTTTTGTCTGGGAAACTCCTTATTTCTCCTTCCATTTTGAATGAGAGCCTTGCTGGGTAGAGTATTCTTGGTGGCAGGCCTTTGTTTCCCATTACTTGGAACATTTTTTGCCATTCCCTTCTGGCTTGTATTGTTTCTATTGAGTAATCTTTTGATAGCCTTATTGGAGCCTCCTTATTTGTTAATTGCTGTTTCTCTCTTGACACTTTTCGGATTCTCCCTTCGTCTTTGACTTTTGCCATTTTAATTATGATGTGTGTTGGAGTGGGTCTGTTTGGGTTGATCTTCATTGGGATCCTCTGTGCTTCCTGAACTTGAATAATGTTTTCATTCATCATGTTAGGGAAATTTT
The DNA here is from genome assembly GCA_004026585.1 of Noctilio leporinus. Taxonomy (NCBI): domain Eukaryota; kingdom Metazoa; phylum Chordata; class Mammalia; order Chiroptera; family Noctilionidae; genus Noctilio; species Noctilio leporinus. The sequence continues at coordinate 46,093 of PVIW01007773.1, read as the reverse complement.
CTATCATTATTTTTTTGAACAGGTTTTCCATTCCTTGTTTCTCTTCTTCTGGTGTCCCTATGATATGGATATTATTGTGTTTCATGTCCTGCAGCTCTCTTAAAACCTCTTCATTCTTGTTCAGTCTTTTTCATTCTGTTGCACTGTCTTGGAATATTTTTCTATTGTCCTCCAGCTCACTGATCCCATCCTCTGCTTCCTCTAGCCTGCTGTTGTTTCCTTCTACTGTATTCCTCAATTCAGAAATTGTATTCTTTGTTTCCTCCTGGCTCTTACTGATAGTTTCTATGTCCTTTTTAAGGTTGGTGTAGTTCTCAGTAAGTTTCTTGTAGCTTCCCTGGAGTTCTTCATAGTTCCCCTGGAGTTGTTTGTAGTTTTTTGAGCTGGCCGAGCTCATTGAGCATCTCTATCATCATTCTTTTGAATTCCATATCTGATAGTTTGCTTGCCTCTGTTTCATTTAGTGACCTTTCTGGGTATTCCTCCTTTCCTTTTGGTAATGAACTGTTTCTTTTTCTCCTCATTATTGCATGTTGTTGTAATTCAATAGACTGTGATCAGCCACCAGGCTAAGGAACTACTTGGCTGGAAGGATTGATTCAGTTGTAATCTTATTAATCTGTGCTCCATTGCCAAACTCAGATGCACCTTAGGGGGACAGGCCTATTCAGTTGTAACTCAATGAAACTGTGATCAGCGACCAAACTCAGGCTCTGCTGCTGGGTTAGATAGAGAGGTTTAATTGTAATTCAATGGATCTGTGATCAACCACCAGCTGAGATGCAGCTTGGTGGGACAGACTCAGATGTAAATCAATGAATCTGTGATCAGCTGCCACTGTAAGGGGCCATTGGGCTAGACTGAAAGATTCATTTGTAATCCAATGAGTTTTTGATCAGTTGCCAGGCTCAGGTACCATTGGGCATGATAGACAGTTTTAGTTGTAAATCAATGAATCTGTGATGAGTCTCCAGGCCCAGGTGCCACTGGGTGAGACAGACCAACTCAGTTGCAAAGCAATGAATCTACAATCAGCCACTGGGCTTACAAGCCACTGTGCAGGCCTGACTGATTGACCCAGCTGTAAGTCAGAGAGTTTGTTATCAGCTGCTAAGCCTAGGTGATGCTGGGTAAGAAATACCATTTCAGGTGTATTGTATCTGTGCTCAAACATGGCAGGGTGGGAGAGATTTAATTATATGTAAATCAAAGAATTTTATCAGGCACTGCTGGGTTGGGCAGATTGCTTCAGTGGGCAGGGCTATGAGGACCCCGCTTATGGGAAGCTGATTGGTGCAGTGCAGCCTGCCTGAGGTGTGGGTGATGAGTCAGCGCTGAGATCCCCACAGCTGCCTCCCCACTTCTCTCCTCCAAGCCATTGCCACAAAATCTCCTCAAGCATCTCCAGTCCACTCTCCCCTCTCTCTGTTGGAGCCCAGGGTAGGTGGGTGCCAATGTTTTTTCACTTTAGTAGTTCTCTGTCTCCAGTGCTCTCTTAGGTTAGTAAACTCCATGGCTTTTCACCCTTTTCAGCTGGATGCTGCTCTACTTTCTGCCTTGTTGCTGTAGGCTGGGAAACCCAGCTGGGGGACTAGAACCCACCCTTCTTAGGTGGAGCCCCCAGCTCTATTCTTTTGGCTGCTGCCTCTGGTAGGGACCCAGCCAGCCCTCTCTGGCTTCCGTGATTCCTACCAGTCATGTTGTGATGAAGCGTCCTCTTCTGTCCTGTCCATAGTTATAAGGCTTCTTTCTAGCTGATGTTCTGTTTGTAATTCCAGCTGACTTCTTCTCCAAAAATGTAATTCTAGATGTGACCTGGGAGGCGATTGGTGTAGCTCCACTTACTCCTGTGCCATCTTGCCAGCTCCTAAAGTTACCTAATTAATTTTCTTAAGTCATTGAAATACACATTTAACTTAGAGGAGAAAATCTAGATTTTGGGCATTAAATAAGGTGTGTGTGTGTGTGTGTGTGTGAGAGAGAGAGAGAGAGAGAGAGAGAGAGAGAGAGAGAGAGAGAGAGAGGGATAGAGAGAGAGAGAGAGAATGAACACGAATGATCTTACTACTTGTAAGTATAAGCTTTCTCCCTGCCCAACCTCACACCTTATGGTCTTCTTATGTATTTGTGTATGTAGGTAAAAGGGCATGTAAGCAACAACCAGAATTTACCTCTTGCTCATCAAAAGTTAAACAGCTTTCACATAAGGACCAAAAGGAGCAAAGCAAATCCACATTTGTACATGTAAAAGGTGTGGAAAGAACACCCATGGTTAATATGAATAAGAGGCTTACAGTAGCATTGCATCACTGAAAATTTACTAATACAATTAAAATATAAGAAATAGAGAAACATACAATAAGGTTCATAAAAGTTGGGTGAAGAAGCCTGTTGGAAGGAAAACATAGATCTCAGAATTGCTTGAGGAGTACTTTAAGCAATAGAAAAGTGCTAATTAAAACAAGACTTCAATAATATGAAAGCTCAAAGCTGAAATACTAAACAAAACAGAATATAAGGGGACATTGCAGGTTTCAAGAAACAAATTTGGAACCCCAAAATTATTATAAAATTAATAAATAAAAATTATAGAGTAAAAATAGACCCAACTATAAGCAGAATGCTGGTACAGAAAACCAATTTGGGATAACATGAATACATGAATAACAAGGTAAATATATGTAGACTAAAAAGTTAAGCTGGCTGGTGTGGCTCAGTGGATTGGTGCCAATCTGCAAAACTAAGGGTCACTGGTTTGATTCCTAATCATGGTGCATAACGAGGTTACAAGCCAGATCTCCAGCCAGGTCCTTAGCTGGAGGCAGGTGAAAGGCAACCGTACATTGATGCTTCTCTCCCTTTCTTCCTCCCTCCCTGCCCTTCTCTCTAAAAATAATTAATAAAAGTATTTTAAAAATTAAAAGTTAAAATGGTTTTAAGTATGCTTTCTCTTACTTTGCCACCAACTAGAGAGACCTTATTTTAGTGTAAGAGCAATGAGAATAAACAGGGGCCAACAATAACAGAGTCAGATTCCAGGCAGTATTATTTAATCACCTGCTTTGTGCCTAAAGCTAGAAATCCCCCCTTTGGACTTTACCTGAACAATAAATCCTCCACTTCTTTGCATAAGGCACTTTTCATTATATTTTTCACTTGCACCTAAAAACATGGTTTTTAATAAAATACTTAAGCTGGATAACCTAAAGTAACATTGTAAGTTTTCAGTGTCTTATTTCCTGACCTGCAAGACAGAGATAATTGCATTTCTCCCAAAAGATTGTTCTAGGTACAATGTGTGGTATGTAACAGTGTCTGGTGTGTAGTGAGTGATATACATAGAAGCTATTACTATTGAATTCTGAGTAAATTCTACTATGCTATTCTACCTAAACTGGAGAAATAAATTGTTTCCATTTTGTCTTGAAAGATTTTATTGAATAACTCTTATAAGGTACTTAATATATGACAGGTATTTTGTTAAGCATTTCTACATATATTAATTTGTTTAACGCTTACAAAACCTATGGAGTAGATATGTCATTATTCCTACTTATTCCTATATTATAGAGGCACAAAGAGGTTAAGTAATCTTCCTAAGGTCATACAACCAATTAGTGATGGAGGGGGATGGCTTCAGGTCCCACTCTCTTTGCTGGAACCTGATGCTGTCACAAATAGGGAGCTGGAAGAGCTTGTGGCAGTAGAAAAAATCATGAGAGATCTCTGAGCCAAGAAATGACATTTTAGGAGCGAGGTATGAATTCCATGCAACATAATTCAAAAACATCTAAATGAGGTGTTGTAGCCGTGTCTGTGAAGCATGTCTGTGAATGAGTATCTGTAGTCCACCCTTGATTTCAGCACCTTGAAGAGGACTTTAGTTGTGGGCCAAGTTCCACCTGATGATTTCAAAAAAAATCTTGCCTCTAACATTTAAAATAATCCTTTGACAAAGCAATTAAAATGCACATAGTGCAAATATGCCTATATTGAGAAAATTTCTGAAGTTCATGAAATGTGACTCTATTCTCTTGTGATATATTGTCAATCATCTTAGCAATATAACAAGTTACCCTTGTGCATCTCAAATGAAGAAGGAACAATAAAAAGCCAAGGAAGGGCTGCTAATGGTTTGAATAAAGGCAGCTGCCTCACTGAGCTTCAGGGTGAGGAGGTGCTGATCCACATCTGACAAGCAGAGATGGGGGTGGGAGGCAGAGGCAGAGGCAGAGGTAGATGCTACAGACCAATTCTAGTAAGAAAAGAAGAATGAGGAGGTGGCAAATTCAAAGGAACAGGAAGGAAAACATATTCCATTAATTAAGAGCCTACTATATACAGGCAAGGTTAGAATATTAAATGCATTTTTATAATCCTTAAAATAGTCATGATGATACAGTTATTGATCCTTACTTTACAAATGTAGAAATAGGAAGAAAGAAAGGGTGAAATGTGTAGAAAAGGAATGTGTAAAGCAAGGTGGTAGAGGAGAGAGAAATGGAAGAGAAAGGGGAAGCAAAAATCAACATCAATAAATAGGAAGGTTAAAAAATGAGAGGAGAGAGAGATGGTAGTGTTCTTATAGAGAAACAAAAATAAAGGGAAGAAAATAAGAGGAAAATCAACACAAATCTAATTCCCAGTGACCCCCAAAATAGGACAAGTTAAGCTCTTTTTCCCATGAAAATTCCATGGGAAAAAATTGTTCTAATTCTTGTTTGTACAGAGAACACAGAAGAAAAGAAGGCTCAATGTTGGTTCAAAGAGGGGAAGACATTTGCAAATGTTTGCAGGAAAAAGATACGAATGGATGTGCAAGATTGGCCTAAAGCTTCCTGATGGGCACCTGTCTACCTTCTTTCTGCAGTGATCTTCTCCTTTGAAGGAGACAATCAAGTCAGTCCTGAGGACCAATTATCCTGCCTAAGCCTCATAACAAACAACCTTAGGAGCCAGGTACTATTGACAGCAGCATCACAAAGCTAGTAAGCAGCTAAGGTTAGATTCAAATCCGGTGTGTTTAACTAAACCTGAAGCTGTAAACACTATCTTTTTTATTGTTAAAAGACTGGAAAGAAAAGCATCATTATTTATGCACCCTATGAGAATATCTGAAGAACAATGCTCAGTAGTCCTCTTTTTGACTGCTCAGACTACTCTACATGAACAGTTCACAGGGCTGGTCTAGAAGCATGCCTTGCAGAAGTTTTATGCCAGAGTTTACAAAGATACAGCTCACTTGTTGCAATCCTCCTATAGATGTGCTTTGTTTAGACCGTATGCTATTCTTAAATTGAATTAGTTACAAATGTTAAAATATTAAAAGATTACACAGAAAAACTTAGATAAGCCCCAGTTCCCATGGTAGACACTGGAAGTTACAGGGGAATCTTTCTCTTTTATAATAGCACAAGCCAACATCCAGAAGCTGATGACTATTGTTCTTCAACCAAACTGTGCTTTCTATTGGGTTCAATGCCCTGACTCACTAAGTCTTCATCATACATCTACTATCCTTGTAGCAGGAGTTGTGGCCATTCCACTAAGACTATAGGATGGGGAGGTGAGGGAGAAGTGGCTTTGCAAAATAAAACCAGGACACTGTCACAAGAAGAGGATGAAACAGATTTTACAATAACAGATTTCTACTTCAATTCTTAATAAATAGTCTCTTCCATTAAAACATTTGCAAATAAGTAAAAGTAAGACACCAAACAAGAGCCATCACAGGTGTGACCTTGGAGATCTTTAGATGTGACAGTTAATTAGCTGCTGGGATCTCACTCATGATAAATACTATCCAGGCACCTTAGAACCACTCAGGACATTTTCAAGGGGCCAGGTCTGAAGGCTGTCTTTCTGGCTGAAAGAACACTGGGTCTCTTATGAGGCAGCTATTGGTTAATGCTGTTTAATAATAGAGGCTAGTTCATTGACTCTCAGATGGTGAAACCATGAAAGGTCAAGTGGGTGCAGGTTTGGGGAAATGCTTCCTTTCTAGCCCCTACAGCCTACCCCATATTGAAGGAAGGCATGCAGTGCTGACTAAAGGAGAGAAACTCAAAGGTAACTTATTTTACCAGGATCCTTTGTTTTCCATGCATAGTGATAAATAATTTACATTTACTATTTCATTCAATTCTTACAACAACCCTGTAGGTTAGAGTGGTTTTAATACTAATTAAAGATGGGGAAACTGAGTCTAGAAGCTTCTATGCACCTTGCTTAAGGTCACACACCTAGGTATTTATTGAGCCCAAATATGAACATAAATATTGATTCCCTACTTTCATCATGGTGATGTTAACTGCCACTCTGCTGAAATTTTCCCATTAAGGCACATATCATACTGTTGTGTTTGCTCATTTATTCGCACCTAACAAAAGACACATTTGACTGCAAGATACTTATAAGTACTAATTTTATCTGTCGTATTTGCTAGGTCACCCATATTATCACTTAGCAAGGTGTTTGGCTCAATAGATAACTTCAATGAATATGTAGATGAATTATTTAACTCATGTTTATAAAGTTCATATTTATTTTATTCTGCAGTCATTTTGCATGTTGGCATAAAATGCCTCTGGCTTCTCTAACTACTTGAATACACTATTCATACTCTTTACTTATACAATAATATATAAACCTACTCACAAAATAATGTTTCATGAATTATTTTATAAAATTAGGCAATACTCAAATCAGTTTTTGCACCTTGTTATTTTCTCTTAACAATACATTGTAAACATGCTTCTAAAATAAAATGTGTAAATCTAATTCAGTCTTTATTTTTTACAACTGAATAATATTTCATAGAATAAATATGCCAAGATTTGTTTAACTCTTTGGCCAACATTCATGATTTTCCTGACTTTTATTTCATGTTGTTTTAAAAATGCCTCAGTAACATCTCTGTATACATATTTTATTTACTCATACATTTGTAGTTATAGAATAGATTTCCTGAAGTGGGATTTCTAGGTTGGTGACTATAGTGTATGTGATTTTTTTAAAAATAGTATAATAGGTATTGTGGGACAGCTTCCCAAGAGTCTGTAGCACTTTTTATTAATACCAGGAACACATGAAAGTATTCCTCCTCTTCACATCTTTGCCATACTTGTATATTGATGCTTTTATTTCCTTTTCATCCATTGAATGAGAGGTAATCTCTTAATTTGCTTTTCTCTAATATTAATAAATCAAGCAGTTTGTCAAATGTTTATTAGCCACTGATTTCTGTTCCTGTGAATTTACAAAGTGTGGCAGTCCTCTAGAAGATCATCAAACCCAGCTCCTTTTTTTGAACACATGTCTGGACTACATTTCCCGGATCACTTTGCACTTGGCATGATCATGTGACTACGTTCAAGCCAATGAGATTTGATTGGAAATAATATGATTCTTCTCTTCCAGTCCTGTTTCAATAAGTCCCTCTCTACGTGATCCTTCCTTCTTTTCTTCTGTCCTTCTAATTCAGAGGACTCAAGAGACCCTAGAAAAAAACAAGTTACAAGGTGAAAGAAGCCTGGATCTATAAATAACCATATGAATGGCATCTACTGTAGAGGAAGACCCCATCTAGTGCTCATGGAACAATATAGACATTTGTATTATGTTAAAGTATGATGATTCAAGGGTCATAGAGCACCTACCACTATCTGTACTAATATCCTGTTGAAATCATTTGCCCGTGGGTTACTTTTTTTTTTTTGTATTTTTGAGGTACTTGATTTTTACCTTAACATTTCAGGATCATCTGTGTATCAGTGTTAACCATTTATTTGAAATATCTTAAATTTATATTTTCTTAAATCTATCCTTTGTCTTTTGATTTTATAATAATATCTTCCTTCATTTATATTTTTTAATAGTGGTTTTTGAATGTTCTGTGTTTTTAAAGATTTTCTTTAAACTGAGGTCTTAAATATCTTCCTTAAGTGTATATTCATATTTCATTATGAATTCTTTTCTATTTTTTATTTTTTTAATTTAATTTTATTGTTATTTTATTACATCCCTCCCTTTTTTCCTTCCCTCTGCCCCCTTCCCCACCCACCCACTCCCCTCCAAAGGCAATCTCACTTGTTCATGTCCATGGTTCTTTCATACTAGTTCCTTGACTAAACTGCCCCCTTTCTTTGCCTTCCCTCTCCCCTCCCATTTTGTCCCTCCCCTCTGCCACTGGAGATCTATTCATTGTATTCATGTATCTGGTTCTGTTTTGCTTATTTGTTTGTTTTGTTCATTATTGTCCTGAAATGGGTGAGATCATATGGTATTTGTCCTTCACTGACTGGCTTATTTCACTAAGCATAATATGTTCTAGTTCCATCCATGTTGTTGCAAAGGTTAAGAGTTTCTTCTTTCTTTCTGCTGTGTAGCATTCCATTGTGTAAATGTACCAAAGTTTTTTGATCTAATCATCCACTGATGGGAACTTAGTCCATTTCCAGCATTTGGCTATTGTAAATAGTGCTGCTATGAACATAGGGGTACATAGGTTCTTATGAATTGGTGTTTCAGGGTCTTTGGGTATAGTCTTAGTAGTGGAATTGCTGGATCAAAAGGCAGTTCCATTTTTAGTTTTTAAAGAAAACTGCATACTGTTTTTCATAGTGGCAGCAATAGCCTGCATTCCCACCAACAGTGCACCAAGGTTCCCTTTTCCCCACATCCTCACCAACACTTGTTTGTTGACTTGTTGATGATTGCCATCCTGACAGGTGTGAGGTGTATCTTATTGTGGTTTTAATTTGCATCTTTCTGATGGCTAGTGATGTTGAACATTCTTTCATATGCCTTTGGGCCCTTTGTATGTCTTCCTCAGAGAGTTGTCTGTTTAGGTCCTTTGCCTATTTTTTAATTGGGCTGTCTGCCTCCCTGGTATTGAGTTACATGAGTTCTTTATATATTTTGGATATCAAACAACTTCTGTTCAGCATCGTTTTGGAAGTTATAGCCATAGCTATCAGAGAAGAAAAAGAAATCAAAGGTATCCAAATTGGAAAGGAGGAAGTCAAACTGTCATTATTTGCAGATAATATAATAGTGTACATACAAAACCTGATAGGCTCCACCAAAAAGTTACTCAACCTAATAAGCAAATTTAGCAAAATAGCTGGATATAAAGTCAATATCCAGAAATCAAAAAGCATTTTTGTATGCCAATAATGAAACCTCAGAGGTAGAAGCTAGAAAACAAATCCCATTTACCATAGCAACAAGAAAAATAAAGTACTTCGGAATAAACTTAACCAAGGAGGTAAAAGATCTATACTCAGAAAACTACAGAACATTGAAAAATGAATTATTTTAATTTTACATTTTTCCCATCAAGTTGGAGTTTATTTCTATATGCTCTGAATAGTAGGGATTAAGCATTTTATCTAGCTTGGACAAGTGGCCTGTTATCCAGAAAATTGAAGAGTTAAACCTTTATTTTCTTATTTGAATTAAACTATTATCTATAAAAAACATTAAATGTATTGATATACCAGGATCTACTCTGTATTATCTATTGCTTTCTACAATAATATCTATTACTATGGCAATACTGTTTTGATTAGAGCATCTTTAAAGTATGTTTTTATATAGATGGTAAGATAATTTCCTCTCTGCCACTCTTATTTTTCTCAAAAACACCAAGTTTGTTCTTTAATAGATTATTTTTGTTTCATTCTCTTAAAAAATAATCAAAGCCAAAACAAAACAAAACAAAACAAAACAAAAAACTAAAGCATGGGAATTCTGATAGAAATTTTGGTAAATATATTAATTTGGGAAGGGTATGTATTCTATGATACAAAGTCATCCATTCAGGAGCATGTTATATCTCTCCATTAATTCAGATTATGTTTTATGCTCTTCAATAAAATTTTATAGCTTTCTTCAGATAAGTATTGTGCTTACTAAATTTATTCATAGATATTTTATAGTTTTTGTGACTATTGTGAATGGGTCTTCCCTCCTCTCACTTTTGCTTATAACTAGGTATTTTTAATATTGAGTGATCTTTGATTTGTTGCATCTATAATTTATACCACACTAGGAAATCCTGCCCATAATCATTACCAGCAGAGAATGTGGAAAAAATGCAGGCTTCCAAGGTGTGTTTTTTTGTTGTTGTTGTTGTTGTTGCTTAATTCTAACAAAATAAGAGCTTCACAAATTATGCATTCTACCCAGGCTATTCTGGAAACCAGGTTGAGAAACTGGTGGACTCCAGGGGAATGGATGAATAATCAGGGTATGAGCAGAGGTTGAGCTAAACCAACTTATCTGTAGCAGCTGAAATTGTCCACCTTGAAAGGACATAGTAATTCTCTTGGGCAGGTTATCACTTGGGTAGGAGTCAACTCCTGGGAGCATACAACGAAGTGGTCAGAGCACATTCTAAATGAAGAGCTCAGGATAGGCTGGGCCTTTGTGATAAAGACATAGAAAAGGACACTAGGAACATCATGCAAGGTACCAGTAAAGGGACCAAGTCTAATGCAAGTAATAAGAAAAATTCAAATGCTCAATAGATGATTGAGCAGAGCAACAACTGGAGATCATTGGAGGACCCAGACAAATAGTAAAGTGCTATTTATAGGGGAAGAATACAACTTTAATTGTACTTTTTTATACTAGTACTTAACAATTAGAAAGTTAAACAGAATAAAATACATAGGAATAATTTTGCTAACAGATGTACAATATCTGTAAACTAAAAAATATTTTTAAATTAACAGGATAAAGATGAACTAAAAAATAATGAGATACTGTGTTTGTGGTTCAGAACACTCAATATTTTTAAGATGCTTATTCTTCTCAAACTTCAATCAAAATCACAAGTAGCTGTTTTCTTGTAGTAATTGATGAGCTGAGCATCAAGTTTATTTGGAAAGGCAAATACTTTACAATAGTTAAAACACCTTTGAGGAATAAAATTGGAGAACTTACACTATCTGATTTCCAGACTTATTACAAAGCTAGAGAAATCAAGACAGTCTGGCATTGATGTAAAAATAATGCAATAGAATAAAAAGTCCAGAAATAAATACACCCACACATATTTGGTCAACTGAATTTTCACAGAGATGCAGAGGCAATACATTGAGAGAAAGATTAATCTTTTCAATAATAATTGATTAGCCATGTGCTAAAAATAAAAAAACTTCAGCGTCTTTCTCATGTACAAAATTTAACTCAAATGGATTATGGATATAAATGTAAGAGCTAAAATATAAAACATATAGAAGAAAAAACAGGGGAAAATCTCAGTGAATTTACGAGGTTGTCAAATATTTCTTAAAACACACACAAATAGAAATTATAAAAGAAATAATATCAATAAATTAGATTTTATTAAAAATAAAAGTTATTATTCTTTAAAAGGCTACCAGATTCCTAGCTAGTAGCAGTGGATAAGGTGCCTGCCTATGAGCCCAAAGATTGCTGGTTAAATTCCCAGCTAAGGCACATAACCAGATTGCAAGCCAGGTCTCCAGCCAGATCCATAGCTGGAGGCAGGTGAAAGGCAACCATACATGGATGTCTCTCTCCCTCTCTGCCTCTCTTCCTTCCCCTCTCTCTAAAAATAATTAATAAAATCTTTTAAAATAAAAAAGACTTCCAGAAATCAAAAGACAAACCATGAACTTGGAAGATATATTTTCAAAACATATATGTGACCAAAAACTTGCATTTAGAACATATAAAAAACTTACAATTCAAAATTAGAAACAAATAATCTGTCTGAAGGGGTATGAAATAATTTTCTAGGCTGTGGCAATGGTCTCTGTGTATTAGGTGGTGGTGGCATGGGTGACATCATCTGTGCGTTGCAATGCATTGCATATCAATCATACCTCAACAAAAAATAAACTTGTGAATAATAGTAACAAAGTAATTATTATTATTCTAGTGACTAACATTTATTTACTTCTTACCTGAGTTACCTCAATGAATTCTTACCTCAAGTCTGAAAAGTGGTAGGTAATCATCTCATTTTTTAGTTGAGAAAATCGAGACTCAGAGAGTATGGGGCATCTTCAAGGTTAATCAGTAAGTGGAGGAGCTGGGATCTTTACTACCTCTTCATACCATCAAGTACATTATAGTTGATTCAGAGGTGTACTAGGACACATTCCAGGAGACAGAGGCCATTGTTAATAACAGTGAAATCCCTGATGAGCACAAATGGAGAGGAAAGTAGCATGAAAACTTCACTGGGCACTCTCATGTTGGTCTCTTATCCATAGAATTGGTTTGCTCCTAGACAAGTCTGTAAGGTTAAAACATGCAATCTGAAAGAAAGGGTGACTTTTCCAGGACCTCTGAGTGTCTGGGATTTTTATTTTGTGGGGAGGGTCTGATGGCATCTCTTGAGAGATCTTCATCTTTCAAGACATGTGTTTTTCTACTTGTTTCATGATTAGACCCTTTCTCTACTTTCCCCCGTTATAAAGGACCCATGGGCATGAACAACAGGGCAGAGACTGACTGTTGAAGCAAGGGTTGGGGCAGACAGGGGATAGCGATGGGGAAAAGATTGGGACAACTATAATTGAACAACAATAACATTTTAAAAAGAAAAAGCTAAAAGAAAAAAGACACATATGTTTCCAGAGTGAGCTAGAGGGAAATGGTGTCTAGAATATCAGCCACTTGATTTCAGGCATCTTTACCACTTTAATTCATTGATTTTGTCCCAGGGTCTAGAACAGCACCTAGTTAAGCCCTTGATAACTATTTGGTGATTATTAAGTCCATCCAACCCTCTGTTCAGCCTTGTTGAACCTTATCATAAAGTTAGACTTGGTATGTACTATTGCTCATGGCTTAAGCCTACCAGAAGGCATCTCAAAGACCCTAGATGTTTGCTAGGACAAATGACCTTTCTCCAGAAAACTGAGGAAAATGGCTCAGCATGTCCCCTTTCATGGGCTAGTTGGACCCCTACCTCTTCTCACTTGGCCCAATGCCTGCTCCTGGAAACCCACAAAGCCAACATTTGATGGGATTAAGATTTGATTTGACACCCCACTGAGGCACCATTCAGAAACTCAATTGTGCCAAGCAGTGGAGTAGCACTTATTGGTTTCAAAGGGGATGGAAAACAATTTAAGCAACCTCTGTTCTCTTCAGTTCAGATACACACCATTGCTCTGTTGACTTAGGAACAGCTGCTGACACGAAGCTCTCTATGGGAACTCTCTAAGAAATTGTTCCCTTGTCTGTTTCCAGCTCATAAGGAAAAACTGCATGCACAGAGCAGTCAAAACCCTTTCTGTGTACCATATTCTTAATTCAAGTCTGGCTGCTTTTCTCATAGAAGACAGAGTGAAACTGGTGTATATAGGAAGTCCTCGAGTCTTAGAGGAATAAAACTCAGGGAGAGTGTAAGAGAGGTTTCCCCTTAAGATTATAGCTTAAACTGCAGTGAAAATTGGAAAACCTCAGGGGAGGCAAAGAAAGTAAAAAGGTGACTCCGGAATTTTAGCTGAGACCAAGTGGGTGGATGGCCTTATTGTTGGTAGAAAGAGATACCTGGTACAGATTTACTTCCCAAAGTCTACAGGACAAAAGCCAACAAAAAACAAACAAATAAAACAATTCAATGCTTGTCAAAATAATTTACGATTTGACAGTTAATTTTTTTAAATTTAATTTTATTACATCCATCCCATTTACCCTCCCCTCTTTCCACTTCCCCACAAAGTCAATCCCACTTGTTGTCCATGTCCATGGTTCTTCCATGCTAGTTCTTATCTAAACGGCTCCCCTTCTTTGCCACATCCTCTCCTCTCTCTCTGCCCCACCCTTCTGCCCACTGAAGGTTTACCCATTGTATTCATGTATCTGGTTCTGTTTTGCTTGTTTGTTTGTTTTGTTCCTTAGTGTTCTGTAATGAGTGAGATCATATGGCACTTGCCTTCCACTGACTGGCTTATTTCACTAAGCATAATACTTTCCAGTTCCATCCATGTTGTTGCAAAAGGTAGGAGTTCCTTCTTTATTTCTGCTGTGTAGTATTCCATTGCGTAAATGTACCAAAGTTTTTTGATCCAGTCATCTACTGATGGGCACTTAGGCTGTTTCTAGCATTTGGTTATTTTAAATAGTGCTGCTATGAACATAGGGATACATAGGTTCTTATGACTTGGTGTTTCAGAGTTCTTTGGGTATGGCCCTAGTAGTGGAATTGCTGGATCAAAAGGCAGTTTCATTTTTAGTTTTTAAAGGAAACTCCATACTGCTTTCCATAGTGGCTGCACCAGCCTGCATTCCCACCAACAGTGCACAAGGGTTCCCTTTGCCCCACATTTTTTCCATCACTTGTTGTTTGTTGATTTATTGATGATTGCCATTCTGACAGGTGTGAGGTGGTATCTTATAGTGGTTTTAATTTGCATCTCTCTGATGGCTAGTGATGTTGAGCATTCTTTCATATGTATTTGGGCCTTTTGTATGTTCTCCTCAGAAAGTTGTCTGTTCAGGTCCTTTGCACATTTTTTTAAATTGGATTGTCTGTTTCCCTGATGTTGAACCCCATAAGTTCTTTATATATTTTGGATATCAAACCCTTGTCTGAAGTATCATTGGTAAATATGTTTTTCCATACAGTTGGTTCCCTTTGAATTTTGCTGGTGTTTTCTTTAGCTGAACAGAAACTTTTCAATTTGATATAGTCCCATTTGTTTATTTGTTCATTTATTTCTTTTGCCCTTGGAGAAGTATCAGTAAACATATTTCTGTATAGGATATCTAAAATTTTACTGCCTATATTTTTCTCCAGGACCTTTCTGTTGGCACTGCTTATGTTTAAGTCCTTTATCCATCTTGAATTTATTCTGGTGTATGGTGTAAGTTGGTGATCTAGTTTTATTTTTTTGCATGTTGCTGTCCAGTTCTCCCAACACCACTTGTTGAAGAGACTGTTTTTACTCCATTTTATGTCCCTTCCCCCTTTGTCAAATATTAGTTGACCATAGATTCTTGGGTTTATTTTTGGGTTCTCTATTCTGTTCCATTGATCTATATGTCTATTCTTATGCCAGTACCAGTGTGTTTTGATTACAGTAGCCTTGTAGTATAGTTTGATGTCCAGTATTGTGATTCCTCTGACATTGTTCTTTCTCAAGACTGTTGTGGCTATTTGTGGTTGTTTTTGGCTCCATATACATTTTTGAAGTATTTTTTTAATCTGTGAAATCTGTCATTGGTATATTAATTGGGATTGCATTGAATCTATAGATTGCTTTGGGTAGTATGGATATTTTAATGATGCTAATTCTTCCCATCCATGAATGTGGTATATGCTTCCATTTGTTTATATCTTCCTTAATTTCTTTCTTCAGTGTTCTGTAATTTTCTGAGTACAGATCTCTTACCTCCTTGGTTAAGTTTATTCTGAAGCACTTTATTTATTTATTTGCTATGGTAAATGGAATTTGTTTTCTATCTTCTATTTCTGATGTTTCATTATTGGTATACAAAAATGCTTTTGATTTCTAAATATTGACTTTATATCCAGCTATTTTGCTAAATTTGCTTATTAAATGGAGTAGGTTTTGGTGAAGTTTATCTGGTTTTGTATGTACACTATCATGTCATCTGCAAATAATGACAGTTTGACTTCCTCCTTTCCAATTTGGATACCTTTGATTCCCTTTTCTTCTCTGATAGCTATGGCTAAAACCTCCAAAATGATGTTGAATAGAAGTGGAGAAAGTGGACAGCCTTTTCTTGTTCCTAGTCATTTTAGTTTTTGCCCATTGAATATGATGTTGAAGGCAGGTTTTTCATACATGGCCTTTATGATGTTGAGGTATGCTCCCTCTATTCCCATTTTGCTGAGTGTTTTTATTACAAGTGGTTGCTGTATTTTATCAAGTGCTTTTTCAATATCTATTGATATGATCACATGGTTTTTGTCTTTTATTTTGTTGATGTGGTATATTACATTTATTGATTTGTGAATATTGTACCATCCTTGATTCTCTGAAATGAAACCCACCTATTCATGGTGTATGATCTTTTTCATGTATTGCTGGATCCGGTTGCTCAATATTTTGTTGAGAATCTTAGCATCTATGTTTATCAGGAATAATGACCTATAGTTTTCTTTCTTTGTTCAGTCCTTACTTGGTTTTGGGATTAGAATAATATTGGCCTCATAGAGTTTGGGTGTCTTCCCTCTTCTTGGGGTTTTTGGAATAGGTTGAGAAGAATAGAGTTAGTTCTTCTCTAAATGTTTGGTAAAATTTACCTGTGTAGCCATCTGGTCCAGGTCTCTTGTGGTTTGGGAGATTTTTGATTACTTCTTCAATTTCACTAATAGTTATTGGTCTAGTCAGGATTTCTGCTTCTTCTGGATTCCATTTTGATAGATTAGACATTTCCAGAAATTTGTCCATTTCATCCATGTTGTCATATTTCTTTTCATATAGTTGTTTATAGTAATTTCTTATAATCCTTTTGTATTTCTGAAGTATTGATTGTGATTTCTCCTCTGTTGTCTCTGATTTTGTTTATTTGGGTCCTCTCTCCTTTTTTCCTTGATGAGTCTGGTTAAAGACTTGTTAATTTTGTTTATTTTTGACAGTTAATTTTATGTGTTAACCTTGCTGGGGAAAGGATGTCCAGATAGCTGGTAAAACTTCTTTTCTGGGGATGTTGGTAAAAAGATCTCTGAAAGAGATGAGCATTTGAATTAGTAGACTGGAAAAGGAAGGTATCCCTGACCAGTGTGGGTGAGCATCATGCAACCCATTGTGGACCCAAAAAGAGCAAAAAGGTGAAAAAAGGACAGATTCTTTCTCTTCTTGAGCTGGGACATTCTATTCTTCTGCTATTGGCCATTGGTTTTCAGGCCTTTGGACTTGGACTAAATTATACTACCAGCTTTTCTTGGTCTTTCAGCTTGCAGAAAGCAGATCATTGGACTACTTGACTTCCAGAGTCAACCTCCTTTTGTAATTCAGTAATCTCCTTTTGGTTTTGTTTCTCTGGAAAGTTCTGACTGAAAAATGGTAAATCTGAACTGTACAGATTTCCAGGTAACATAGATTTTCAGAATAAAATATGGGTGTGGATTCTGGATGGAAAAAACTGAGATACAAATAAAACTAAAATCTTGAGTCCATCTAATTGAGATGTAGTGTTTGCAAGAAATAGATGTAAGTACAACCATCAGAAGTCCTTGTATTGTCAGGTTGAATTTCTGGCATTAGATTTTAGTTTGATTATAAAATTGGCCCAGTTCCAGTTTCTAGGTAGTTCATAATCTAATGGAGATGGACATACAGATCTGATGACAAACAGTGACTTGTGGAATGTGCAGTGTTTAGGAAGTAAGGGAATGAGGCCAGTGGAGATAGGGTTTTTGTTTGTTTGTTTGTTTGCTTGTTTGTTTTTTGAAGATATGAGCAGGGCTGTGGCCAATGTGGCTCAGTAAGTTGAAACATTGTCCCATAAACTGAAGAGCCTCAGGTTCAATTCCTGGTCAGGGTCATGCCCAGGTTGCAGGTTCCATCCCCAGTCAGAATGTGAACAAGAAGGTGGTTGATGATTTCTCTCTCACATCAGTGCTTCTCTCTTTCTCCTCACCCCTTCTTCTCTTATTGCTTTCAAAAAAGCAATAAAAAATATCATTGGGTGAGGATTAGAATTAAATATATATATATTTATGTATATATATATATATTTAATTTTAATAATTTATATAATATATAAATTATATATATATAGCAATGCTGAAGGACATTTAGATTGTTTCCAGCACTTAGCTATTATAAATAGTGCTGCAAACCCCTTACACCCACACTGTAGCATAGACTGCCACTGATACCACAGCTCAAAACTGCATGTGAGGGGAACCTGCTGCTGGTGCAATCAGTGGTGCCCATTGCAGACAGGGAAAACCTCTTCAAAGAGCTGGCGGAGGAGAGCTAGCCATTGCCTGTGTGCTGTTGCTGCAGCGTTCCTGCAAAAGCAGGCACCCATTGAAGATGGTGGAAACCTCCTCTAAGAGCCTGAGGGGGAGGGGTAGCCATGAAAAGCACTAACAGTGCCCTGCAGTTCCTCACACAGAAGCAGAACTCAAAGGGAGGGCCCCAAAATGCCAGCAATGGGAAAACCCAGCTAGGCTACTAGAGGCTCAGTCTACTAGGTGCGGCACTCAGAACCAACCCTGATTGAGAAGTGAAATAGAAACAAGAAAGTTAGCCCTGGCCAGTGGCATAGTGGCTAAGGCACCAGCCTGTGAACCTGAAAGTCACTGGTTTGATTGAGAAATGGAGTAGAAATAAGAAAGTTAGCCCTGGCCAGTGGCCTAGTGGCTAAGGCACCAGCCTGTGAACCTGAAAGTCACTGGTTTGATTCCCCAGCCAGGGCACATAACCAGGTTGCAAGCCAGGTCTCCAGCCAGGTCTGTAGCTGGAGGCAGGTGAAAGGCAACCATACACTGATCTCTCTCTCCCTTCCCCTCTGCCTGAAAATAATAAATAAAATCTTTAAAAAAAAAAAAAAAAGAAGAAGAAGAAGAAGAAGAAAAGAAACAAGTAAGCTATCAGACATGGGATTCAAAGAAATCATTATAAAAAAATGCAACAAGCTCACGGAACTCAAAGAAAACTACAAAGAACTCCAGGGCAATTACAAGGAACTTAACTAAAAATTATACCAGCATTAAAAAGAACATAGAAACCATCAGTAAGAACCAGGAGGAAACGAAGAACACAATCTCAGAACTGAAGAACACAATAGAAGGAATTCAAAGCAGGTTAGATGAAACAGAGGACTGGATCATTGAGTCAAAGGACAACAGAGAAAAAATAACCAGACATTGCAACAAAATGAAAAATGGTTGAAAAAGAATGAAGAGGTTTTAAGAGAGATACAGGACAACATTAAATGCAACAATATCTGTATCATAGGAATACCAGAAGGAGAAGAGAAGCAAGGGATAGAAAACTTGTTTGAAAAAGTAATGACAGAAAACTTCCCTAAAATGATGAGCGAAAATGTCATTCAGTTCAGAAAGCACAGAAGGTCCCAATAAAGATGAACCCAAACAGGCCCAGTCCAAGACACATCATGATTAAAATGTCAAACTTCAAAGACAAAGAGAGAATCCTAAAAGCAGCAAGAGAGAAGAAGCTAATAACACATAAGGGAGCTGTGATAAGTTATCAAATGATTTCTCAACAGAAACAATACAAGCCAGAAGGGAATGGGGAAAAATATTCTAAGTAATGAAAAACAAATGCCCTCAGCCAAGAATACTCTACCCAGCAAGGCTCTCATTCAAACAGGAAGGTGAAATAAGGAGTTTCCCAGACAGAGAGCTTTCCAGGCAAAAAAGGCTAAAAGAATACACCCCACCAAATCAGCAATGCAGGAGATGCTAAAAGGCCTGTTTTAAAAAGATGAAGAAACAGAGAGAGACAAAGAGGAATATAGGAACAAAGGGAGAAAATGTCAATGAAGAAGTACCTCTTAATAATAACCCTAACGTAAATGGTTTCAATACACTAATCAAAAGACACAGGGTAGCTGAATGGAGAAGAAAACATGACTCACATATATGCTGTCTTCAAGACGCCCACCTCAGAACAAAAAATTAAATTAATACAGACTGAAAGTGAAGGGTTGGGAAAATATATTTCAAGCTAATGGACATGAAAAAAAAAAAAAGGCTGGGGTAGCAATACTTATATCAGGCAAAACAGATTTCACAATGAAGGCCATAAAAAGAGACAGAAAAGGGCATTTCATAATACTTAAGCAAACAATCCATCAAGACAACATAATCCTTATAAATATATATGCACCCAACTTAGGAGCACCCAAAGATATAAGGAAAATCTTGGAGGACTTCAAGAAGGATGTAGACAGCAACACACTAATAGTAGGGGATTTTAATACCTCATTTTCAACAATGGACAGATCTTCCAAACAAAAAATCACCAAGGATATTGTAGCATAGAACAACACTGTAGATGAAATGGACTTAACTGACATATACAGAACTTTTCGCCCTAAAGAAGCAAAATACACATTCTTCTCTAATGCACATGGAACATTCTCAAAGAGCTATCACAAAACAAGCCTCCATAAATTCAAGAAAATTGAAATCATACAAAGCATCTTCTCAGATCACAATGGCTTGAAACTAGAAACCAATCTCAAGAAAAACATTACAATTCATTGAATAAATGCTATTAAGTAATGAATGGGTTAATAATAAAATCAAATAAGGAATAAAAATGTATCAACAAACAAATGAAAATGAATGCACAACAGCTCAAAACCTATGGGACACAGTAAAAGCAGCCCTCAGGGGAAAATTCATAGCAATACAAGCCTACCTAAAAAGGCTAGAAGGAACTCATACAAACAACCTAACCATAAAACTTCAAGAACTAGATGAGCAACAACAAACAAAGTCCAAAGCAAGTAAAAGGAAGGAAATTATCAAGATCATAGCTGAATTAAATGACATAGAAACTAAAAGCAAAATTCAAAACATCAACAAATCCAGGAGCTCATTCTTTGAAAAGATCAACAAAATTGACAAACCATTAACTAGACTTATCAAGAAAAAAAAGAGACAAGCTCTGGCTGGTGACTCAGGGCATTGGTCCTGGCCTGTGAAACCAAACGTTGCTGGTTCAATTCCCAGTCAGGGCACATAACAAATGAAATTAATTTTAAAAGAAAAAGAAAAAAAAGAGAGAGAGAGGATCAAAATGAGCAAAATTGGAAATGACAGAGGAGAAGTCACAATCAAACTTTTACTCCTGCCTTCCTATTGATTTAAAGCTTTGGAGAAAACTATTGCAGTCTAGGGGAATAACATAGTATAGGAGAAAGGGTGCTAGTTTGGATAGGATCACCAGGGCAAGCCTCTTGATAGAGATGATAATGAAGAGCCAAACAGTTCTGATGAAGGTGTTCTGTGCAGGAGAAATAGCGGGAGGAAGTGCCCTATGGTTGGAACGAATATGGCAGGTTTGAAGGAAATAGTAAGATTAGTGAGTCTGGAGTACAGTGAACAAGACAGTGTCAAGAGACTACAGACAACATTGGGTGCAGCAGTAAGTGAGATCAGGGACTCTAATGTCAGCTTGTCCTTTCCAGTTGTGGGCCATTGGTCAAGCTACTTGACCTCTATTCTTCAGTGTGCCCATCTGCTAATTGGGGCCAATAATAGAGCCTACCCTGCAAGGTTGTCATGACATTAATATTAATACATGTCAGGTACTTTGAAAAGTGCCTAGTACATGGTGCTTGATAAATGTTAGTTATTGTTGCAAATTGTGATGCCAATTTGATATTTATTCTCAATGAAATGAAAAGTCCAAGGAAGATTTAAGCAGAGTGAGGACATGGACTAATTCAATGTTAAAATATTCAATCTGGCTATTATACTGAGAAGAAACTGCATTGGGCAAATAGACAAGCAGAAATCCAGGCAAATGACTGTGGTGATTCAGTCTGCTTTAGTTAGTCAGAGCTACTTTCTACTGCTTCCAAACAAAGACCCATCTCTGTTAAAGAATTTGAGGCAAACCATGGTGGGAGATGAGGCAGGAGAGACAGGCAGGGTCAGATCACACAGGCCCTTAAATGTGATTCCACGAAGGCTGACCTTTTGGATAAAGTAATGGGGAGTCTTTGAGGGGAAGAAAAATGATAAAGTCAAATTTGCATGTCTCAAAGATCCCACTGATGTGATGCAAATAACAAATAAGAGAAGAGAGATTTAGAGATCAGAGACACAGAAATAGGTATCCATGGTCAGTAGGTTGGAGGAAGAATGTTCTAATGGAGACAGTAGGGTCTCAGGAATAATGACTGAGGCTATTTCTTGCTCCTCTCAGTGGTGGTTTGGGACTTACAATAGGAACTTCAAGTCCCAGGGTTACCATGGGCTGGGCCTATTAGAACCTGGAGAAATACCATCACAAATAGATTGGTTTTATACCAGTGCTGGGAGAAATCTATAAGGCAAAAAATGGCAGGATTTAATCAAAGTTACTGGAAATAATCTCAGATTCCAGCCTTTAGGCCAGAGGTTATAATAAGGTAGCATGAGGGCCAAAAATTACATAGACCTGCTCTGTGGACCCTCTCCCTACTTAAAAATGTGAATTAGTTGCTATGGAGATTTCATATTAAAATTTGAAATTCTATACAAAAAGTCTCGCTGCTCAGACTTGGGCACCAGTTGCACTGGCAGCAATGAATTAACAGCAGAAGATGGTGCTTGATGTCTGGTTTACCAGAGTTCCTAGGTGGCCCATCTAAGGACTGTCCTGCTGCCCATCCTTGTAGGCCTTTGGGACTGTGACCTCTGCAAAGATGCACTCTGCTCAGGTTCTGTGCTAAAGAGAACCATTAAAACTGTGGGGAAGCTCAGTGCCTACCTGTAAATGAAAGGGACTAGAGTGAGTTACCTATTCATCCACCAACTATATTCAGCCCCCTTTGACACCATGCTTTACGCTTAGAAGCATCCTGTCAACTGCCCTTGGCCCCTGCTTCCTGGGAGGCTTCTCTCTCCCTCTACTCCATGCATCACTGTGCCTGGCTTCCAGGCCCTCAGAATAATTGCATCTGAGCAAGCATTCCCTCCATAAATATTAATTTGGATATGCTTGGAGTATGCTGCTTCTTTTAGATGAATTGTTAACTAGCTTTCTGAAACTTCTTGATGAGCAAAGTGAGATCTCTCTGCTGTTTTCTTCCTCTGCTGGGGATGGGGAAAGGTGGAATTCACTAGAAGTCACAAGGGCTCCCTGAAGGGAAGTGAGCTGTGTATGATCAGGCTCCCTGAAGTTGCAAACACCCAGACTCATCTGAACCATCTTGGGAAGACCACCCTTGCCTGCAAACCAGTACTAGTTTGGAGATGGACTTTAGCAGGCAGAAGACCATTATTAGACTTCCAGATATGCTGCTGCATAACAGTATGAATTGGGTAAATTACTAATCTCTCTGGGCCTCAGTTTTCTCATTCACAAAATGGGTGTAATAATATGTGCTTACCATGGCTCTAAAGGGAATTTGGGCAGATGATGTACATGTCAGGAAGTGCACAGCTTATTCTGAGAAATAAAAAGATATGTTATTAATGAAAGAGAGAAGAGTCTAAAGACACTTCAGGGAAGTCCATGCATTTACACTCTTCTGGCCATCTGCAGGGTTTGGCTCGAATTCTAGTTAGAGTGTAGAAGTGGTCCTGCTGTAGTACTGTCATATCTAAGTCACCATTGCATCTCGAGATAACAAAGCCACCCACCCATTAGTTCAAGGAACACTTACTAAGTACCTACTATATGCCTTGTATGGTGACAGCCCTGAGGATGCAGTGGGATACGGGCCATGGATGGGCCAACAATGGGAAGGTGTTTATTGCTGGGAGCCAGTGAGTCTGATGGTTATCAGTTTAGATTTTGTGCTACAGACTATTGAGTCTTGACCTCTCAAATGACCCTGGCTTACCAAAGTTCACCTTCTTCATCTATAGCATGGGAACAGCACTCTCACCATCATCAGGGATAATAGTTTCTGCTTTGCTTACCTGCCAGGACTTATTTTTTTTAAGGTTCAAATTCAATTAGCCAGTGTCTGTGAACTTGCTTTGCATGCTGAGAAATACAACCAAATGTGTAGAGTTGCCTTTCTGAAAGGAAATTTATCAAATCCAGCTGTCCCAGGGTTTATCCCAGGCTTACATCATGGCCAGTTGCAGCCCTCCTCAGATTGACCATCTGGCCAGCGATCAACGCACTCTGCTCCACCTGCTAGCCAGCTTCATTTCTTAGCAGGATGAGGAGGATCACCAAGTTCATGGTGTAAATCATGAGTGGCAAACACGAGGTCCGAGGGCTAAATCTGGTCCTCCACCTTGTTTTACCCAGCCTAGCACCTTCAGCTGGGCACCTTGTTTCTACCAGGCTTGCTTAACTGTTATGGAGTAGTTGCATTTATGCAGTCCTAAAATTACATTCAGCCCTTTGAAAGCAATCTCGAGGCTGATGTGAAATGAGTTTGACATCCCTGGTGTAGGTGATCATGTTTGTGTGTCTTCCCAGAAAAGCAGAGAACTAGAACCTAGGCATTTTCCAGAAACCCAGAAGACTCTCTCCAACTACACAACATGGATTTTTACTTCTCAGTGGAATTCCTAGCCTTGCAACAGTGTTGACTGTATACACAAAGTCGTGTTGGCTCGTTAATCTTTCTGGAGAAAGTTATAGACTAGTGTGCTTTAACTAGTCTAACTATGTCCATTTGAGGAGGTTTTGCTTTTTGAGGAGGTGGAGTGTGCAGAGAGCTAGCCCATGGTTTGGCACTGCAGTGTGGGTGCCCTATAGGGACTTTTTAAAAAGGGAGCTGAAAGGTTGAAGGTTCGATTCCCCAGCCAGGGCAAATAACCAGGTTGCAAACCAGGTCTCCAGTCAGGTCTGTGGCTGGAGGCAGGTGAAACGCAGCCATACATTGATGTCTCTCTTCCTCTCTGCCTCTCTCCCTTCCCCTCTTTCTAAAAATAATGAAATAAAATCTTTAAAAAAAGAAAAAAAAGGGAGCTGAGGAGTGGCTGGGCAGGGACCCCATGCCCATGTGCGCAGAGGCTCTGCTAACAAAGAAACCAGAGTAAAAGTGCACTTTGGTCCAATTGAGTCCAGCTGCACAGGAAGAACAGGATGTGGCACAGTCTAGCTGTCAGTGTATAGCTGCATGGACTCTAAAGCCAGGCTGCTGGGCTCAATACCTGCTTTGCCATGTTCTTGGCTGAGTGTGACTTGTGGCATGCCAGTCGGCCTTTCTGGACCTCAGTTTCTTTGCACAATAGAGACACTAATGGTACATACATAAAAGATGAGTTGTAAAGTCCACAAGTTAAAGTAGTTAGTATGTAACCTGATGCATAGCAGGCACTCAATTAATCTTAGGTATTGTAACTCAGATGGACTTATTCCTGTTTTGTGGTTTAAGCATGAGATTAAAGGAAATAATATAAAGTGCTGGTAGAGGAACCTCAATAAATGACTTTTTAATTAATATCATCAATATAATTTACCATTACCATTATTACTTATAGTGGAGGAAAAATAGCATTAATGTCAAACTTGAGTGGAGTGTCCTCTGGTTCTCACCCACAGGGGTCTGGATACCTGTGAGAATTTGCACCAGACAGCTCTGGGAGAAAATGCTTGGGAGAAAATGCTTGCAATAAAACTGGCCTGGCTCTTTGTCTCAGAGGGTTTTCATCATTTCCTCCTGTCCACCATTTCAACAGCAGTTTCCATGTGAGCTTCCATTGAGAACTACTGTTCTTTCCTTGACCTGAGCTCAGGTGGATGTTGTAAAGTCTTCTCACACAAGCTCACACACTGTACAGTGTTATCTGCCTCCACTAGTGTTATTAGAGGCTATTCTTAAGGCAATTGGAAGAAAACCAGGCAGGAACAGCCTCTCAGATTATGACTGTGTCCTCTGGCTGGACTGTTCTAGCAGCCTCCTTCTGCTAGAACAAGCAGGCAACTTGGAATGGTTATGCCAAAAGAGTCTCCAAGGTAGAGGATCTGGAAGATGGAGGCCTCAAGTAGGTGGAAGCTGAGCCTACTTGCTTGTGCCCTAGGCACGGACTTTTGGCTGATTTTCTGACAAGTGATCTGAACAGTCACCAGAATATCAGATGATAGAATTTTTGAAGCTGAGGAGCACAGAGGATGCTTTATAGTCTGGTGAGAGATTTGATAAGTTGATGGGGGACTGCCCTGTGCGAGGCACCTGCAGCAGAGGAGGGAACAGGCAGAAAACACAGCTTAGTGGCTTTCTCCACTCCCGGGGCAGGGGCTCTGGTCTCACACAGAGAAGCCCCTAATCTTAATCTGGAGAGACTTGGAAGGGTGTATAGTCTGGTAGATTTAGACTACACACACAGCAAGCAGCATGTCCATAGCTGCCAGTACCAGCCAGGAGAGTTCCAGAGAGAAACTTTACCTCTTAAAATTGTCCGAGGCACTGGTCGATTGTAGATAATCCTGACCAAGAGAGATGTTTTGCTTTTTGGGGAGATGGAGTGTGCAGAGAGCTGGCCCATAGTTTGGCACTGCAGTGTGAGTGCCCCATAGAGACTTTTTAAAAAGGGGAGCTGAGGAGTGGCTGGGCAGGGACCCCATGCTCATGTGTGCAGAGGCTCTGCCAACAAAGAAACCAGAGTGAAAGTGCAATTGGGTCCCACTGAGTCCAGCTGCACAGGAAGAACAGGACGTGGCACAGTGAAGGGATTATGGGACCCAACCTAGAACAGCTGGCAAGCAGGGGATTGTGGAGAGCAGAGAGTTTAGGTTTGATTTTCCTGCAAGAGTGGCAGGCTGGGAACTGGACGTCCAGGAGCTGAGCACCTGAGATTCATTTCAGCCAGGCAGGTCTTCTCTCAGGCAGACATGCCCAACCCTACTTACAGATTGCAGGCTCTGAAGATGAGTGAAGTCAGGCTCAGGAGCCCCCTGCTCAGTGCATATCCACAGGGGAAAGAAGGAAAAGCTCTGGGAGGACTCTTTCAGAACTTCTATCAGACACAATGAGCTACACTGCTTACTTGGGCTCTGACCCATTGAAACCAGCAGAGCAGAGAAATTAGAGACAGGTGCAGGAAGAAATGTTCAGGGCCCCACCCAGCATCAGCTCTTATACAGAGCTGCCATCTGCACCAAGCAGGAAAGAGGTGACCCTTGTACACAGATTGGTCCCTCACAGGAAAAAGGCAGTTAATTCATCAGAAGATATATGTTGTTGGAAATAATCTGGGACAGATCAAGACCTGTGTGGGGGTGGGGGTGGAAAACACTCCCACCATCTTCCCTGAACACTGAACAGCTCTTCCGGAGGTGACCCAAGGATTCCACCCTCCATATCACACCAGAGGCCCCCTCAGGAGGAGCACTTGCAGTGCCCTTGGTGTTCAGATGAACCACTGCTGAGCCTTAGGCTGATGGAAAGCCAGCAGGGCAGAATAGCAAGGCCTGAAGGAGACAGCCACAAACTGTGGATCACTCATAGCCTAGACTAGGTTGCCTCAGGCTAGACTAGGACATTATCTGACATTACCAGGGGCAGATCCAGAAAGATAAGACAGTGACAAACACAACTCTACTTTGGCAAATTCTACCCTGGTATTCCTTATTTGCATTATTTTTTCTCCTGCATAGATGATTAACATTGTTTTCTTGAAGTTTGTTTCTATTATTTCACTATTTTTTATTTTAGTTTTATTTCAAATCTCATATTCTTCCCTTTTCTTCCTCAAGTATTTTACCTTTTTTCTTCCTTTTCTTATTTTTGTTTTACATTTTATTATTTCCTTTATACCCCTTCCTTCTATTCTGCACTCTATTTCTGTTCCTTCCAGTCTTTCACAATCATTTTTCTTGCCATTAGTCATCTCACACTTTCTCCCTTCTTATAATAGTCTATGCTCTCTCCACCTGTATTAATCCTTGCTTGTTTGTTGTTGATATGGTGGTTGTTGCTGCATTTCTTCAATTGTATTCCTAGATGTTCACTACTTTTGTATTTCAAATCTCAAATTTTACTGTTCTCATCTCCTATTCTATTTTGCCTCCCTCTTGCCCTTTCTTTTTCTTTTATGGTTTTAAATATTCTTTTTTTCCTCTCTCAGCCTGCTTTTTTTGTACTTTAATATTATTTTGTTGTTGTTGTATGACATTTATCCCATTATTACCACACTGCTCTACCCTGCCACACCCTCCCCATCACCCTTCCCACAGTCAATCCCACATGTTGTCCACATGGGTCATTTATGCTAGTACCATGACTAAACTGTGCCCCTTCTTTGCCTCTTTCACCCCTTCCTCTCTCCCCTCTGCACACTGAAAGTCTATTCCTTGTGTTCATGTCTCTGGTTCTGTTTTGCTTGTTTCTTTGTCTTGTTCATTAGTCTCCTATATTGGATAAGACCATATGGTATTTGCATTTCACTTACTGGCTTATTTCATTAAGCATAATACTCTCCAGTTCCATCCATGTTGTTGCAAAAGATAAGAGCTTCTTCTTTCTTTCTGCTGTGTAGAATTCCATTGTGTAAATGTACCAAAGTTTTTTGATCCATTCATCCACTAATGGGCACTTAGGCTATTTCCAGCACTTGGTTATTATAAACAGTACTGCTATGAACATAGCAGTTCTGCCAACACCATTTGTTGAAGAGACTGTTTTTACTCCATTTGATGTTCCTTCCCCCTTTGTCAAATATTAGTTGACCATAGAGTCCTGGGTTAATTTCTGGGCTCTCTATTCTATTCCATTGATCTATATGTCTATTCTTATGCCAGTACCAGGCTGTTTTGATGACAGTAGCCTTGTAGTATTGTTTGAAGTCTGGTATTGTGATTCCTCCTACCTTGTTCTTCTTTCTCAAGATTGTGGTGGCTATTCGTGGGCATTTTTGGCTCCATATAAATTTTTGAAGTGTTATATGGGGACTTTTTTTTTAATGTCCTACCATGTGGTCTGTGTTTGAGAATATTCCATGTTCACTTGAAAAGAATGTGAACTTTGCTTCTTTGGGGTGAAAAGTTGTGTATATATCAACTAGAGTATTGTTCAATGCCACAATATCCTCGGTGTGTTTTTTGCTTGGAAGATGTCTATTGCTGATAATAGATTATTAAAATCCTCTACTATTAGTGTGTTGCTGTCCATATCATTCTTGAAGTCCTCCAAGATTTTTCCATATATATTTGGGTGCTCCAATGTTGGGTGCATACATGTTTATAAGGTTTATATCATCTTACTGGATTGTTCCCTTAAGTATTATGAAATGTCCTTATTTGTGTCATTTCATGGTCTTCATTGTAAAATCTATTTTGTCAGAAGTACATATTGCTACCCCAGCTTTTCTTATGCCCCTTTACTTGAAATATACTTTTCCTTCCCTTCACTTTCAGTCTGTGTTGACCTTTTGTTCTGAGGTAGATCTCTTGTAGATGGCATATATGTGGGTTATGTTTTCCTACCCATTCAGCTACCCTATGTCATCTGAGTGGTGCATTTAATCCATTTATGTTTAATGTCATTATTGACAGATACTTATTCATTGACATTTCCCCTTTTGTACTTGTGTTCTTCTTTGTCTCTCTCTCTGTTTCTCTATTTATTTATTTATTTTAAAGCTTTCTTCTTCTTTTTTTTTAAGATTTTTTTATTTAGATAGAGGAGAAGAGAGGGAGGCAGAGAGGAAGAGAGACATGAATTCATGGTTGCATTTCACCAGCCTCCAGCTACAGCCTGGCTGGAGACCTTGTTTGCAACCTGGTTATGTTCCCTGACTTGGGAATCGAACCAGCCACCTTCGGGTTTGCAGGCCAGCACCTATCCTTTGAGCCACCAGCCAGGACCTCTTCATCTTTTTAAAGCAGACCCTTTAACATCCCTTGTAATGATGGTTTGGTGGAGATGTATTTTTATAGCCTTCTTTTGTCTGGGAAGCTCTCTTTTGGCCTTCTTTTGTCTGGGAAGCTCCTTATTTCACCTTCCGTTTTGAATGAGAGCCTTGCTGGGTACAGTATTCTTGGTTGCAGGCCTTTGTTTTCCATTACTTGGAATATTTTTTGCCATTCCCTTCTGTCTTGTATTGTTTCTGTTGGGAAATCATTTGATACCTTATCAAAGCCTCCTTATATGTTATTAGCTGTTTCTCTCTTGATGTTTTTAGAATTATTTCCTTGTCATTGAATTTTGTCATGTTAATTATGAAGTGTCTTGGAGTAGGATTTATCTTCATTGGGTCCCTCTGTGCTTCCTGAACTTGAGTGATGTTTTTGCTCAATGAAAATGACAAGGAAGTCTATGGGAGCTACAAGAAACCTAGTGGGAAATACATCAGTAAGAAAAACAACATAGAAACTATGAATTAGAGTCAGAAATAAATGAAGAATACAATATCTGAGATGAAGAATGCACTAAGAGGAATTAAGAGCAGGTTAGATGAAGATGAGGACATAATCAGCAAGTTTGAAGACAAAATCAAAAAAAGCACTCAGAGTAACAAAACAAAAAGTGACTCAAAAAGATGGAAAATAGTTTATAGGGTTTGCAGAGCAACATATGTCATAATAGTTGCATCACAGGGATTCCAGAAGTAGATGAAAAGAGCAAGGAATAGAAAACCTGTTTGTAAAGTAATGAAGAAAACTTCCCTAACTTGGTGAGGGAAAAAGTCATGCAAGTCCAGAGAGCACATATGGCCCAATCAAGATGAACAAAGAGGCCCATTCCAAGTCATATCATAATTAAAATGGAAAAATTCAAAGGCAAAGAGCAAATTTTAAAGGCCACAAGAGAAAAACAGCTAATAACATAGAAGTGAACTCTAATAAGGCTATCCATTGAGTTCTCAACAGAAATGCTACAAGCCAGAAGGGAATGGCAAGAAATATTCAAAGTAATGAGAAGCAAAGGCCTGAAACCAAGACT
This sequence comes from Noctilio leporinus, assembly GCA_004026585.1. Lineage (NCBI taxonomy): Eukaryota > Metazoa > Chordata > Mammalia > Chiroptera > Noctilionidae > Noctilio > Noctilio leporinus. Next base: position 15,586 of record PVIW01007773.1, on the reverse strand, counting down.
ACTCAATCTAGCAAGGCTCTCATTTAAAATGGAAGACAAAATAAGGAATTTCCCAGAAAAACAAAGGGGAAAAAGGCTAAAAGAATACATCTCCACCAGATTAGCATTGCAAGAATGCTAAAGGATCTGCTTTAAGAAGATGAAGGAAGAGAGAGAGAGAGAAGAAGGAAGAGAAAAATGAATAAGTACCTATCAGTAATAACCTTAGGTATAAATGGATTAAATGCTCCCCAAACAAAAGACATAGGGTAGCTGAGTGGAGAAGAAAACATAACCTGCATATATGCTATCTACAAGAGGCCCATCTCAAAACAAAAGATGGATACAGACTAAAAGTGGAGGAATGGAAAAAAATACTTTAAGCAAATGGATGAGAAAAAAGGCTGGGATAGCAATACTTATATCAGACAAAATAAGCTTTAAAGCAAGACCTATAAAAAGAAACAAAGAAGGACACTTCGTAATACTTAGGGAAACAATCCATCAAGAAGATATAATCCTTGTAAACATATTTGCACACAATATAAAAGCACCAAAATATAAGGAAAATCTTGGAGGACTTCAAGAAAGATACTGATAGCAACACACTCATAGGGTTTCAACACTCCATTATCAACAATGTATAGCTCTTCCAAGGAAAAAAACAACACAGATTTTTTGGTAATGAAAAATACTCTAGATCAAATGACTTAAATGATATTTACAGAATATTTCACTCTAAAGAAGCAAAATAAACATTTTTTTTCAAATGCACATGGAACATTTTCAAAGGTAGACCACGTGGTGGGACACAAAACAAGCTCAACAAATTCAAGAAAATTGAAATCATATCAAGCAGCTTCTTGCAAAACATTGGCTTGAATCTAGAAACCAAACCCAAGGAAAAAAGTAAAAAAATATTCAAATACATGGAGACTAAATAGAATATTTATTTTATCAATATTAATATTCTATTAATTCTGTTATTAATCATGAATACGTTAACAATGAGAAAAAGGAAGAAATTAAAAATTTTCTGGAAACAAATCAAAATAAACACACAATAGCTCAAAACCTCTGGGACACAGCCAAGGCAGTTTTGATAGGGGAGTACATAGAAACACAGGCCTACCTAAAGAGGATAGAAACATTTCAAATAAATAGCCTAACCCTATAACTACAAGAACTAGAGAAACAGCTACAAAGCCCAGAGTAAGTAAAAGGAAGGAAATAATCGAGAGCAGAAATAAGTGATGTAGAAACTAAAACATAATTTAAGGATCAATGAATTCAGGAACTGGTTCTTTGAAAAAATAAGCAAAATTGACAACCTTTAACAAGACTCATAAGGAAAAAAAAAAAAGTAGAAAGTGAGGATCCAAATAAATAAAATAAAAAATGAAAGAGAAGTAACAACCAATACAAGGCAAATACAAAGGATAGTAAGAAATTACTATGAACAACTATGTGCCAAGACATGAACAATCTGGATGAAATAGATAAACTGCTGGAAACATACAATATACCAGACTGAATCAAGAAGAAGCAAAAGGGGGATGGATGTAATACAACAACAATAAAATTTAAAAAAATAAAAATTAAAAAAAACCCAAATAAATCAATAACAACTAGTGAAATTGAAGCAGTAATTAAAAGCGTCCAGGCACACAAAAACCCTGGACCAGATGGCTTCAAAGGAGAATTTTACCAATCATTTGAAGAACTAACTCCTATCCTTCTCAAACAATTCCAAAAAAAAAAAAAAAAAAAAAATTTAAGAAGAGGGAACACTCACAAACTTTTTACAAGACCAGTATCAACCTAATTTTAAAACCAGAAAAAGACATAACAAAGAAAGAAAACTACAGACCAATACATCTGATGAACATAGATGCTAAGATTCTCAACAAAATATTGGCAATACATTTAAAAGATCTTACACTATGATCAAGTGGGATTTACTCCAAGAATTCAAGGATGGTACAATATTTGCAAATCAATAAATGTAATACAGCACATAAAAAAGGGATAAAATTATAAGATCATATCAATAGATGCTGAAAAACTTTGATAAAAACCAGCATCCAATTATGATAAAAACACTGAGCAAAGTGGGAATAGAGGGAGTATACCTTAATATAATAAAGACTATATATGAAAAACCTACTGCCAACATCATGTTCAATGGGCAAAAACTAAAAGCAAGACAAGGGTATCTACTTTCATCACTCTTATTTTACATTGTATTGGAAGTTTTAGTCATAGATATTAGAGAAGAAAAAGAAATAAAAGACATCAATATTGGAAAGGAGAGGGTCAAACTGTCATTATTCCAGATGACATGACAGTGTACATATAAAACCCCTTTTTCCATGAAAAAACTGCTGAGACTAATAAGGGAAGTTAGCAAAATAGCTGAATACAAAGTCAATATTCAGAAATTGATGGTATTTTTGTATACTAACAACAAACTATCAGAAAGTAAAACTAGGAAAAATATCCCATTTACTATTGCAACAACAAAAATAAGGTACCTAGGAATAAATTTACCCAAAAAGGCAAAAGACCTACACTCAGAAAACTATAAAACACCAAAGAAAGAAATTGAGGAAGATACAAATAAGTGGAAGCATATACTATGTTCATGGATTGGAAGGATTAACATCATTAAAATGTCCATACAACCCAAAGCAATCTATGGATTCAATGCAATTCCTATTAAAGTACCAATGGCTTATTTCACAGATTTAGAACAGATATTTCAAAAATTTAGCCCAGGCTGGTGGCTAAGTGGAAAGGTGCCAGCCTGTGAACCCAAAAGTTGCTAGTTCAATTCCCCAGCCAGGGCACATAACCAGATTGCAAGCCAGGTCTCCAGCCAGGTCTGTGGCTAGAGGCAGGTGAAAGGCAACCATACATTGATGCTTCTCTCCCTCTTTGCCTTCCTCCCTTCCTCTCTCTCTCTCAAAAAAAAAAAAAAAAAAAAATATATATATATATATATGGAACCAAAAATTTATATGGAACAAAGTAAGAGGTATCACAATACCTGATATCAAACTATTTCACAAGGCCACTATATTTAAAACAGTCTGGCACTAGCTTAAGAACAGACACATAGATCAATAGAACAGACCATAGAGCCCATAAATAAACTTATGTCTCTATAGTCAATTAATATTTGACAAAGAGGGCATGAGCATACAATGAAGTGAAAATAGCTTCTTCAATAAAGCTGTTGGGAGATCTGGACAGGTACATGCAAAAAAAAGAAAAAAGAAAAAAGAAAGACAGGCAGAAAGGAAGAAAGAAAGAAAGAAGGAAAGAAAGAAACTAGACCACCAGCTTATGCCACATGACAGAATAAACTCATAACGGACAAAAGACTTAAATATAAGTCATGACATCAAAAGTACTGGAGGAAAACATAGGCAGTAAACTTTCAGTTATCCCATGTAACAATATTTTTGCCAATACATTTCCTAGGATAGGGGGAGTAAAGGAAAAAATAAATGGAACTACATCAAATTAGAATTTTTCTGCATGGCTAAAGAAACCAACATCAAAGGGGTTGGGGGGAGGGAGAGGCAGGGGCAAGGAAGGGGAGCAGCTTAGATAAGAACCTAGTATAAAGGAACCATGGACATGGACAACAGGTGGGATTGACTTTGGGGGGAAAGGGTGGGAGGGGAGGGGGACAGAGGGGAGAAAAAAAGGGATGGATGTAATACAACAACAATAAAATTAAAAGAAAAAAAAAGAAAAAAAGAAACCAACATCAAAATAAAAAAGGACGTGACCATATGGGAGAACATATTTGCCAACAATACATAGTAGGGCAAGCATCTAATCTCAAAAATATGAAGAACTGATGCAACTCAATACCAGGAAGGTAATCCAATTAAAAAATGGGCAAAGGAGCTGAACAAATACTTCTCCAAAGAGGACATACAGATGGGTCATAGACATATGAAAAGATGCTCAATATCACTAGCCACCAAAGATATGCAAATTAAAACCACAATGTGATACCACCTCACACCTGTCAGAATGGCCATCATTAATAAATCAACAAGCAATTCCTAGGGAGGATGTGGAGACAGGGAACCTTAGTGCACTGTTGATGTGAATGTGGACTGGTGCAGCCACTGTGAAAAACAGTATGGAATTTCCTCAAAAAGTTAAAAATGGGATTGCTCTTTGGCCTAGCAATTCCACTGGGTCAAAAGACAGTTTCATTTTTAAGTTTTTTGGGAAAGTATCCTAAAAATCTTGATTAACAAATTTAAAAGAACTTATGCACCCCTATGCTCACAGCAGTACTATTTACAATAGCCAAGTCCATCAGCAAGTAAGTGGATCAAAAAACTGTGGTACATTTACATAATGGAATACTACACAGCAGAAAGGAAGAAGGAACTCCCACCTTTGGGGACAGAATGTATAGAACTGTAGAATATTATGCTAAGTGAAATAAGCCAGTTAATGAAAGACAAATACCATATTATCTCACCTATAAGAAGAATTTAATGAACAAAATAAACTAATGAGCAAAATAGAACCAGAGACATGGAAACATGGAACAGATTGACAGTGGTGAGGAAAGAGTGGGGAGGGGGGATAATGATGAAAAGAAGAGGAAGGAGCTAGTCAAAGAACAATATATATGAATGACCCATGGACATGGGCAATGTTGTGAGGCTTGACTGTGGAAGTGGGCCATGGCTGTGAGGTGGAGGGCAAAGGGGTAAAATTGGGACAAGTGTAATATAATAACAATAAAAATTAGAGTCTACAAATTGCATTCCCAGGGTAAGGGATGCAGCAAGGTATCTATGCCTCTCTATAAAGAGTTGACTTTAGAATAAGGTGGTAGTTGTCCTCCTCATCTTACTAAATCAGAAGGCAGGAGCCATGTCTGTTTATTTACTCAGCACATAGTAGATACTGGAAGTATTGGATGGATATACACTGGATGGATGGATGAATGGGCAGATGGAGGAATCAATGAGTTTTGCTGTATTTCCTAGTTGCAACACTCCCATATCTGTGTCCCCTAATGTCCATAGACAATCACAGCCTAGCTTCCAAACCCCTCTACCAGAAAGAAGTTTTATACCCATCATTTGTTGGACTTTCATCACATAGGTTTGGTTCCATCTGTATCCACCCCATGGACTGACTGTGCCCTGGGCTCTTAGAGCTAATCAGACTGTAGAGTCCTAGCTCATATTCTCTAGCAGCCTTGTCATCTTATCTACAAACAGGTGTATGGTCAGGATGATTTACTCCATTTGGTGCAACAGCCCTTCAACCTTCCAGGTTCAGCACAATAGTGTATTTCTCACTCATGTCACAATTCAATTATTTCTTGAGCCAGCAATCTTATATGTCATAATTTAGCAATCCAGTGTTCTCTTATTTTGAGGATATGCCTTCCTCTTAGTTTTGCAATCCTCCCCTGGATCCTTATGCTCTAAATCAAGAGACTGAACTAAGGATCTCCTGAGAGATTAGGGGCCATGCCTGGAAATGGTGTACATCTCACTCACTCATTGTCCACTGGCTAGAAACAGCTTAATAGTAAGGGAGACTGGGAAATAGGATCTCACTGTGTTCTTAGGTCAGACTTGGGATTTGTGAGCATCTAGCTTTGTCACAAGTTTCCTTTGTATCATATCTCATCTCATGCCCTGTTCTTTGGAACAGAACTTGTCTGCTTCTTGTTCCAGTGACCAATTTCTCCCAGGCTTTTGTAAGATGGAGGCTATGCCATGGTAGAGATTGTGGCTCTATCTTCTGAAGGTCAGATTAGAGGCTAAAGTTCTGCTCCCCAAGCACCTGTCTTTGTTATTCCTGTATCTACCTATCTGTTGAAAGATCTGGATATTTCCTTCACCCTATACCTCAGTGTCCACCATTTATCTGTAAATGACAAGTGATGGGCAAGATCCTTGGTAACATGACTTGCCCACCTGGATATTAAGCACTCTGATTTGTGACACTATTCACCCAATTGCTCAAGCCAGAAACCCAAGAGTAATACTGAACTCATCGATTTTATTCCACATCAAATCTATCCACAAGTTCTATTGCATCTTTAGGCCAACCTCTAAAACATGTCTTCAGTAAAACATTTCTGTCAACTTTATCATTTAGGTATAGTTTACATCCAGATTTGTATACAAATCTGAAACATTAAGCTCTATTCATTTTTACACTCAAGTACACCTGCGTTGCCATGCACAATATGTCCACATTCCCAGAATCGCAGAAGGCTGGTCTGTGTTCCATTCTGGTGAATACTCTCCTAAAAGGAGTCCATCCATGAATGGACTCATGCAGTACATACTCTTTGCATCTGAGCTCTTTTGCTCAACAATGATGTATGTCAGTTTTGTGCATGCTACTGGATGGTTCAGGAATTTATTCGTTTACCTGTTTTACTGCAGATGTACATTTGGTTTTCCAATTTGGGGCTTTATGAATGAGGCTGTTGTAGTCTTTCATGTGTCTTTGGTGAGCATGAGCTCTCATTTCAGTTGGGCACATTCCCGGGAGTTGACTTTCCTGAGTCATAGGATAGATGTATGTTGAGCTTCAGAAGATACTGATAAGCAATATTAAAACTATTTATATCAGTTCCTGTTCTCACCAGCAGTGTATGAGAGTCTCAGTTTCCCACTTCTTTGTCATCATTTTGAATCATTAGACTTTTTAATCTTAGCCATTAGGGTGGTATTGAGGCAACCACATCTCATCATCTCCAGTACTGCCACCCTGCTCCAAGGCACCATTATTGTTCCCTGGGAAGCTGCATTGGACGCCTACCTGGACCCCTTGCTTTCTGTTCTTGACAAAATCCCTTCAGTCCATCTTCCACACAGCATCCAGATGCTATCAATTCCATACTTAAATACTTCAATGGCTCCTGGTTGCACTTAGAAATAAATATGTGCTCTTCAAGTGACCTTTAAGCTTTTATACTCCCTTTTCCATTCAGATTTGAGTCTAAATAATGCTCCCTCAGTAGGCCATTCCTCATTGAGTGAGATAACATCCACAGTGAATCATGACCTATGGAATCCACTGCTGTATTTTTTAAAATATTTATTTATTTATTTAAAGATTTTTATTTATTATTTTTAGAGAGAAGGGCAGGGAGGGAGGAAGAAAGGGAGAGAAACATCACTGTATGGTTGCCTTTCATCTGCCTCCAGCTGGGGACCTGGTTGGAGACCTAGCTTGCAATCTGGTCATGTGCCCTGACTGGGAATCACACCAGTGACCCTTGGGTTCACAGGCCAGCATCTATCCATTGAGCCACACCAGTCAGGGCCACTGCTGTATTTTACACCCCTTTTATCACTCCCCCACATCACTTAATTCATTGGCTCACCTCTGAACACTATTTTCCCACTTACCTGTAAGCACCATGAGAGTGTTCCCTAAGGTGCCCATCACCCAGCCCAGCACCCAAATGTTTTAGACCTTCCATAAGGGTCTGTTGTGAGCACATGGCTTCCTCTGGGAATGGGGTCTTGCGAGGACCCAGTTCATGTTCTTGCTGTTCATGTTGTCACCAAACTACTGCATTTCTCAAGTAAATCCAAAATTGCGGTAAGTGATACCAAAAAGCTATAAGGATTGGTTGCTCAATTTCCAACTATGCTGGTCTGATTGAAATTCAAGTCCACCACAGGATTCTGACCAAGAACAGACAAAATCCATAACTTGACAGGCCAGCTTCTCTTGCTCCTCAGTCAGGGCTTTTTACCAGTGCCTCTTTGAAACAGTCACCATCTAAACGCCCCCCCCCCCCCGCCCCCCAGCCACTCTGCTTCTATAAAATTGACCTTCAGGGAACTAACTCTGGGAAAGCAGAGATTTACTCTTCCCTTCCAGAATCACCTGTGAGGGCAAGAAAGTTATTGTTATTACTTCCTTCATTTTTCTCTTGGATGACCTGGGGCATGATCTAATGGAATCTCTGCTCCTCTCCTTGGACCCCTCCTTCTCTGGTACCCTGAAGGCCTTGCCACCTTTTCTCAGAACAGAGATGGGCTGCAAGCATCCATTTACCTCTCCCAGGCTGCATTTGACAGAAGGCAAAAATGGAGAAGAGCTGACTTCAGTGGTATGAAGAACAATGAGTTCTTTTCCTAAGCTATTTCTAGTTGTGCAGAGAGCTGACATACCACAAAACAGGCAGGATAATCACAACATGGTAGGTTTACAACCACTCCAGATGGAAGAGATCCTGGGGCAGCCTCAGTGCTGAGCAGTGCCTTCATGTCTCAAAGTATCTCTCTTCTCTGACTGTGACTCTGACTCAGTTGTTCTTTCTCTGTCTCAGTTGTTCTTTCTCTGTCTCTGTCTCTCTCTCTCTTCTGATTCTTCCCATCTACCACCACAAACCCATATGGACCTAAACTCCAAAGTGACAAATAATGTTTCCACCCCTCCCTCCCTTAAGCACACAAGCACCTATAAAATGAGAATCTTCAGAGAAATATCTCAAAATGTTTCTTTCACAGCCACACAAATAAAAACAAATAAGAACAAACACACACAACCACTGGTGTGCATGTGTGCACATGCACACACATACACCAATACAGACAGACGACACACCCACATACCTATACTCATACTCATATACTCCTTCTGCCCATATGGGAGCAGCTCTTTGTTTTTGTTTTTGTTTTTAATTTAATTTTATTGTTGTTGTATTACATCCATCCCCTTTTTGCTCCCCTCTGTCCTTTCCCTTCCCACCCATTTCCCACCAAATGGGAGCAGCTCTTGCTCCGTCATTCAGTTACTTTTTTTCTGTCCCTCTGTCTCTCTTCATTACTGGATGTGGACTCAGCACTCTGAAAAGACCAAATTTAGAGCCCCTTCCTAAATGCCTTGGTTTCTCTGTCTCTAGATGCAGATATACATATATATATATACATGAACCTATCTTGTCTCCTTCCTGCTCTCAGCCCCACACAGCTCCTCAGTTGAGCTGTTCCCTTAGTGGGCAATGAACAGTGGAGACTTGCTTTAGCATTTTTTGTTTGTTTGTTTGTTTTTGCCTGGTGTCATCATGACTGATAGCACATGGCCTCATCTTCTCTCCTTAGTTGGGAAGGATGCGCAGTGGCATAGCAAAAGACACATGCAGTGGAGCAAGGACCCCTACAACTGAAATAAGCACGATGGGCTTCTAGTTTTACCTCCAGCATCCCCTGGCTGTATTTTCTTGGCCAGCTGTTTTTTTCTAAGAACCTAAGGCTCTTCATTTGAAGCTGAGAGTAGCATGGGATGTCTTCTTACACACCAATGTCTATTGCTGATCATTTGTCACTCACTCCCCATTGACTCAGAAAATCTTACTAGTCAATATCCCTCTGGGCTCAAGCATCAGGAAATCAAGGACAAGGGTCAAACTGTGCATGTCCTGTCACTGAATCATCCACCTACCCATCTACCTATTCATCCATCCACCTCTTTCCAACTCCACTTTGAACATCCAGAGCAATTGCAATACCCTTCCAGCTGATCCCCCTACTTTAATTCATGACCCACTTCCTTCAGTCTATTCTTCATCTAAGAGCAGAGTGGTCTCTTTAAAATAGAAAGAAATTCATACCATTTCCTGCCTAAAGACTTCTAATGACTTCCCCTGTTCTTATGATATAACCCAATGCCCTTATTTAACTCAGATTTTGAGGAATCCCTCCCCTCTCTTTTTATCTGAGTCCCCTTATAACATAATCCCCTCATTCCACTATGCTTTGGCTATTTGAGCATTTTTATTAGTTTCTTAGCGCACCAACACCAAGACAACTTGCCTGAGTGTTTCCATTGTCACTTAGATTTCTGCTTCTCACAAGCAGCATGGCCTATTGGGCCTAATTAAGTCAGAGTCTATCACAGTCCCTGGGATGCCCTAGTAGGCCATGTCACAGCTGGTACCACTCTCAGTTGTGATTGTCCAAAATCCTTACTGTTCTCTCCCCTTCCTGAGCCAAGTTAATGAACGTTCATCTGATATAATTTATTCAGATTATGACACTATTTGATTCAAACACTAAATACTTTTGGACTCAGGGCTCAATAGACAAGATCTAAGTACAGGGAGGACTTCCTAATATGAACAATAATGTTATTCTGTAACTAGTGTTAGCAGGGTCTTCTATACAAACAGCAACTGATGTTTCTTCTAAGACTGATAGATTTGGCCTTGACCTTGTTGAAGCCAAGGGGTGGACTCTGTGTTCCAAGAACACATCCACCCCACTTGCCAATTTCAGAATTCTACTGCAAATCCTCAGATCTATGTTGAGCTTTTCATATCATTACCCAGATGTAACAAGTATTCTCAACTCCTCCTAATCTTATTAAACTGCTATTCCTCCAAAGTAGCTGGGTGATTTTCAGTCCATGCACGCTGAAGTTTAGTGCAGCATGCAAGCAGCTGAGCTGATGACAAATTCTGAATCATGAGCCGTTGTATCCACCCAGCTTCCCCTGCCTGTACCTCAGCCAAGGGCTTCCCTTATCCTGGTTTGACAGCTGAGATTCCTCTAAGGACTGAGGGACACTTTGCTCTTTAACTTGCATTGAGGTACACAGAAATGTCAGAGGTGGCTGATGGGAGGCTGAGGGGAAGAGTCTCCCCTGGTTCTCTCCATCATGTGGAGAAAGAAAAGAGGACCCCTGGGTCTTACCTCAGCTGTGCCCCTCCCTTCCTGAGTGATGTTAGTTCAGCTACTTTCTGTCTCTGGGCCTCAGTTTGAGCCTTCATTTGATGATTTGTGAGAAGTGAAGTTGTATGGGTAGTTCTGAGTCTCCATACTACAATGGGGATCAAGGTCTCTAGTCTATAGCCTGCCAACTGCCCAACCCAGAGGCCATGACAGGTCTGATAGGCTGGCCCAATAGTCAAGTGTGTGTGTGTATGTGTGTGTGTGTGTGTGTGTGTGTGTAATTCAAAGAGGGACAGAATTGGTCTTTGAAAAATTATCTGCAGGATGTTAGTATAAAAATATGTATAAACTAATTTATTTCTTCCCTCCTTCTCACCTTCTTTGTGTCTTATTTCCTTTTCCTTTCTTTTTTTTTTTTCATTTTCTATTTTCTTCTTCTCTCACTCTCTCTCTTCCCTCCTTTCTCATTTCTTCTTTTCTTGTCCTGTTATTTGATAACCAAGAGCTTACCTCAATTTTCTCCTGGTATCCAGATGCCTGAGACATCTCAGTTGTAACTAAGAGATTAGAGGCTAGAGGGAATCAGTAACCATTAGGGTTCTCCAAAGAGAGGAGAGGCAGAGAGAGGGAGGAGAGGCATATATATATATATATATATATATATATATATATATATATATCTATACTTTATTAACTTTTAATTTTCTTTTTCTTTTTAATTATGTTTTATTGATTATGCTTTTACAATTGTCCCAGTTTCTTTTTCCTTTAGTTCCCTCCACCCAGAACCCCACTTCCCTCCTGTAATCCCACCCAACTCCCCTCTTAGTTTATGTCCATGCATCAAACATATGTTCCTTGATTTCACCCTTTCCTATATTATTCTTAACGTTGTCTATCTTGTACCCATCAATTATGTTTCCTAGTTCTGCACCATTTCCTCTTTCTCCCTATTCCTTTTCCAACTGATAACCCTCCCAATGATTCCCATATCTATGATTCTGATTCTATTCTGGTTGTTTGCTTAGTTTCTTAAAAAAAAATTTTTTTTTAGGTTCTGTTGTTGATAGTTGTGAGTTTGTTGTCATTTTAATGTTCATAATTTTGATAATCTTTTTCTTAAGTAGGTCCCTTTAATATTTCATATAATAATGGCTTGGTGATGATGAACTCCTTTAGCTTTACCTTGTCTGGGAGGGACTTTATTTGCTCTTCAATTCTAAATGATAGCTTTGATAATTAGAGTAATTTTGGTTGTTGGTCCTTGCTTTTCATCACTTTGAATAGTTCTTGTCAGTCTCCTCTTGCCTGCAAAGTTTCTTTTGAGAAGTAAGCTGATAATCTTATAGGAACCCCTTTGTGGGTAACTCTCTTCTTTCTCTTGCTGCTTTTAAGATTCTCTTTTTATCTTTAACCTTTGGCATTTCAATTATGATGTGTTTTGGTGTGATCTGATTTGGGTCTAAGTCGTTTGGGACTCTGTGCTTTCTGGACTTGTATGTCTACTTCCTTCACCATATTTGGGGAGTTTTCCTTCATTATATTTTCACATAAGTTTTCAATGTCTTGCTCTTCCTCTTCTTCTTCTGGCACCACTATGATTTGGATGTTGGTATGTTTAAGGTTGTCCCAGATGTTCCTAGGCCTCTCCTTACTTTCTAAAAATTTTTATTTCTTCATTTTGTTCTGGTTGAATGTTTACTTATTCCTTACATTCCAAATCATTGATTTGAACCTGTTTCCTTTCCTTTGCCTTTGGTTTCATATGGTTTTTCCTTCATTTCACTTAGCATAGCCTTCACTTCTTCCCTTCTGTCAAGTCTGTGAGCATCTTTGTCATCATGAGTTTGCTAGGTTGGCTATCTCTTTGTGGCTTAGTTCTCCCATTGAAACCTTGATCTGCTCCCTCTTTTGGGCAATATTTCTCTGTCTTCTCAACTTGGGAGGCTCCTGTGTTTTCTCCTGTGTCTTAGGTAGAGATTTCACACCTGTTATGTTTGAGGGGTGGAGACTTAGGTATTAGTCAGTCCTGGTGACCGGTTTCACCACATTATGGTGCTGTATGTGGGGGAGGGTACTGAGAGGGAACAATGCTGTTTGCTCAGCACTTGCCCCTTTTCCAAGCACCTCTTCCGCTTCCCATATGGAACTGGTGCTTCTCTAGTTGTTCTCTTGGCCATGGTTCCCAGAGTGGGTGGGTGTGCAGATGCTCCTGGATGGTAGGGGCCTTCTAAACAAATGGACTCTGCTGGTAGAGGCTAGCAGTTTCTTCCTCTACCCCAACGCCCACTATTTTTCACAGTCAGAAGCAATGTGGCCTTGTCCCTACCCACCCTCTACCCCAGCACAGAAACTGTGAGCTTCACAGTATGGTCTGGTGATGGGAACACTCCCCAGGTGTTCCTACATTTCTTTTTTTTTTTTTAATCTGTGACTACACTTTCCCCTGGCCAGGCATAGCTGCTCTCCCACTGCAGCTAGCTGCCTTGCCACCAAACCGTGCCACCAAGCTGTGCCACCAAGCTGTGCCACCAAACAACTTATTCTTCTACCTGTCTGGATAAGTATTTATTCTTTATATCTTCATTTGTTGGACTCTGTGCAGCTCAATTTTGTGGAATTCCTGGTTATCTCTAATTTTGAGGTAATTGTATTCCTTCTTAGTTGTGGAGGGGGATGCAACATTGTCTACCTATACCTCCATCTTGGCTGGAAGTCCAAAAGAGAGATATATTTAAGAGACTTGTGTTAAGGAATTGCTTACATGATTATGGGGGCTGAAATCTGTAGGGTAGACCAGTAGTCTGGAAATTCAGGCTGGGCATAATATTTCAATCTTGAAGCAGAATATCTTCTTCCTTGGGAAAGCTCAGTTTTTGCTCTTAAGACATTCTTTACCTGACTGAATAAAGCCCACCTATATTATCAAGGCATCTACTTAAGGTCAGTTGACTGTAGGTGTAAAAGAATATCATAGACACATAGATTAGTATTTGATTAAATAACTGGGTGCCATAGGCTAACCAAGTTAACACATAAAATTAACCATAACAGCATCCAACAACCAGTGGTAGTTAAGACTTCCAATAATTTAAATAAAAATTCTGTAAGTTCACTTCATTGAGTCTACCTTCCTGTTCCATACGGGAGACTACAGGACAGTGGCTACTCCCTCAACACTGACCGTTCCACTTAGGGCAGCTCGGGGAAAGTGTTGGAGGCCAAAATCATAGTGACTGTATAGGAATAGCCTGGAGAACATAGATGGCTGAAGAAGATGCATGTTGGGGCGAGCAAGTCAAGGCTGCTATGAAAGCCTTTTCTTTTCTTTTAAATTTTATTGTTGTTGTATTATATCCATCCCCTTTTTGCTCCCCTCTGTCCCCCTCCCCACCCACCCATTCCCCACAAAGTCAATTCCACCTGTTGTCCATGTCCATGGTTCCTTTATACTAGGTTCTTGTCTAAGCTGCTCCCCTTTCTTGCCTCTGCCTCCCCCCTCCCCACAACCACTTTCCCCCTGACCACTGAAGCCTATTCATTGTATTCATATATTTGGTTCTGTTTTGCTTGTTGTTAGTTTTGCTCAGTATTGTCCCCTAATGGGTGAGATCATATGATATTTCTGCTCAACATCACTAGTCATCAGAGAGATACAAATTAAAGCCACAATAAGAAAGCATTTTCTTAAATAAAATTCCATCTTGCCAGCAAAAGGTAAGGAAGAAATGTCTCATGTTCATGATTTGAGATAAGAATGACACAAAAGAATGAGATAGAGGAAGATGGCGACAGAGTAGAGAGCAGTGCTGACGGTGTTCTTGAGTACCAAAGCAGCTAGAGGACAGGATAAGGAGCGTGAGAAGTCTTCAGGACCCTGGGGATTGGAACGGGCAGCATCTGGACACAGGGGAGCAGAGCCCAGAGGCAGAGGAGGCCAGCAGGACAGTAGGTGAGGAGTTCCCGACCGACCGGCCAGCGGGCCGAGGTCGGCTCTGGGCAGGGGCGGCTCTGCCCAGAGGGGCGCGTTTGACCGGGGCCAGTTTCAGGCTCCCTGGCGACTGGAAGTCTCAGCAGTGAAGTGCGGGCGGCGAGGGCAAACGCCGTAGGGAACACGGAATTGAACTCTTGCAGGGGAGGGACTGTGTGAGAGACTCACCCCGGCAACAGGGAGAAGAGGTTTCGCAGCGCGCGGGGCTAGAGGCGGAGGAGAAGAGTCCTGCGGGAAGCTGGAGCGGGGGAGCGGGAAGTGCACCGGCCGGGGCGGCAAGAGGGCCGAAAAACGGAGCTGCTGGGCCGCTGGGGAAACAGCAGCTAGAAGCCCCTGCGAGGGGGGAGGCCCAGCCCGGCGCAACCACACAGGCCCCCAGGCTCCGCGCGAAAATCCAAACAGCGAGCCAGAGAGCCGGCAAGCCGGGAACTTGTGGCGGGCGACCCACCATTGCCGGAGACAAAGGCCGCACCGCCTACGCCTGGGAGGGGCTCATTGCAGAGGCCTCATAAAGGACTCTGCGGAGAGCTGATTGGCTCGGAGGCAGGGTGCACGCCCCGGAAGGGCGGGACAGTGTAGGCAGACCCCAGACAGTGTTGACTGACAGGCCCGGCCTCCTCCCGGAACTGCAGGGGTGGGGCCAGTCATCACAGGGACCAGCAAAGTTGCGAGCTGCCCTGCAGAAGTGCTGGGGGCTGTCCTGAGCAGGAAACTCCACCAGGCTCCAGAACATCGGCAGCCCTAAAACCCAGCCAGGCTGCGGAAGGCCCAGCCTACCTGGGGGCGGACACTCAGAATCAGCCCTACTGTGACAATCAGAGGCCCTGCCACGCGCCAAGACTGGCTAGAATATAGACTATAGACTGTAAAGTCCTGACCAAGAAAAAGAGGCAGCATCAGGAAAGGGATTGCTGCC